>VZTF01001505.1:1280596-1411080 GCA_013397755.1 Cnemophilus loriae
GCGTCCGCAGAGCCGACCCCCAGCCCAGCCCCGGCCTCTGCGCCCGCCGCCGCCCCGGGCCCCGAGCCCGGCCCCAAGCAGCAGCAGCCGCCGCTGCCGCAGCAGCCGGAGCCCCCTCCAGCCCCCTCCTCCCGCGAGGAGACGTGCCATTTCCTCAATGCCATCTTCCTCTTCCTCTTCAGGGAGCTCAGGGACACTGCCCTGGTCAGGGACTGGGTCATCAAGAAGATCAAGGTGGAGTTCGAGGAGCTGCTCCAGGCCAAGATGACAGGGAAGGTGCTGGAGGGGCTCAGCCTCAGGGAGGTCTCTCTCGGCGATGTCCTGCCTGTCTTCAAGTCCGTGAAGCTCATCCGGCCGGTGGCCTGCAATGAGGAGGGCTGTCCCGAGGAGCTGGGCTTTGAGGTAGACCTGGAGTACAATGGTGGCTTCCACTTGGCCATCGATGCCGACCTGGTGTTCGGCAAGTCGGCCTACCTCTTCGTGAAGATCTCCCGGGTGATGGGGAAGCTGAAGCTGGTCTTCACGCGCCTGCCCTTCACGCACTGGTTCTTCTCTTTTATGGATGATCCCGTGGTACTCTTTGAGGTGAAGTCTCAGTTTGAAGGGAGGCCTATGCCTCAGCTCACTTCCATCATAGTGAACCAGTTCAAGAAAGTAATTAAGCGCAAGCACACCTTACCCAATTATAAGATCAGGTGAGTTGTCCTGCGCCCTCAGCGTTATTTTGGGTGGTGTGTAATAGAATTGCTGTTCTGCTCTTAATGGGTATTTAGCACGTTACATTGTTTGTCTGCTGGCAGAAGCTTTCCATGAAGGGAAGGATCACTTTCCATTTATAACAGGTGGAGAAGCCATTTCACAGTGAGGTTGTGACATGCCCTCAAGTGGGTGTAACCAAGTGGCATAATTAGTAGGTATGAAAAGTTTGGGGATCTTGTCGGGTGTCTGACAATAGCGCCGTGATACCCCTCTGTAGAAGAGGTAGGATGATGGCTCTGTGGAGAGTGTGTGGGTTTGGGGTGTCCTCCCAAGCTTCTGCCACTGGTGAGCCACCAGGCAAGACTTGTGGCTGATGCTTACCTGTAGAGGTGAGGTGATTATTACTCGATATAAGAAAGGATAGAGTTCACTCTCTCAGGAGTATTTTTGAGCTCCCATGGTATAGGCAGTCTGCTTCTTTTCTGATCTGCTTAATTCCTTCAGTAATTTTGGGGGAAGTCTGAAAGTTGATAAGAGAAATATCACCACTGCTGTGGTAAGTAAAACTTTGGGGGACTTTTTGAGTTTTGGTGGGGTTTTTTTTGTATTATAGTATGTTTTCTTTTACAAATGCAGATGCTGCAGCACAGACTGCATTATATAGTGAATGTAATGAAATGTGCACTTATACTTCTGTAGCAGGAGTGCCAAGAGGCGTATTTGCTTTGTTTCTATCCTGATATTGATATTGAATGTCTTACCATTGTTCAGGTACTATGTTTCCTTTGTATTGTGTCTTACCACTCCTAGGATACCATATTTCCTTTCTCTTTTGTTTGTTCTTTGTAGCTTCTGTTATGTGTTAAGTAAGGATTTTAGTTTTGCTTACCACATCCTTCTGCAATAAGCCTTTTCCCTGAAATTCGTGAGAGATGAGTAACTGAAAATGCCTGTTTGAATTTTGAGGTGTAACTAGTAGTGATGTAGTTTTTGTAGTGAGGTAATTTTCGAAGCCTTTTCAGCTGGTTCTCCTGCAATTGAATTTGTAAGAGCTCTCATGAAAGTTGATTTTTAAAATATCCAAGGTTTGGAAACCCCTGTTAGGGTAATAAGTATTTTCTTCGGGTAATGTAGTGGTCCTTTCAAATTTTGAGGTACTGAATTGCTCTCCAGAAGAGAGCAGTCTCTGGACAGCAGGGAAGCTGTCAAGAGCAGGTTTGCTTCCATTCTCTTACTGTTTTGAAAGAGTGAAGCTGTAAACTGTGGAGAAGGGCCCGAAGGAGAGGCTGGGATAGCACAGTCGTGGTGCGGAGTCAGCACTCTCAGCACACCTAGAAAGAACAAATAAACTTTGCACTCCCTAGACAAGTTTTTAGAGTTCCTGTGCAACCAGTGATGATGTGCTGCTCCCCTTCAGCAGATGAAGACAGACATCTTCACTTTGCCTCTGAGAGATGCACGTGGACACTGAGGCGTTCTCATCATTTAGCTGGAGATAGTCAATTTTCCACGTGTTTCTCAAACTTTCTGCCACCAGAAAGAATCGATGAGGCATGTGTGAGGAACTGGAAAGGCAAATAAGGAAAGAAGCAGAGTGCAGAGCCTGAGACAGAAAAGAGGAGAAGTGTGATGATAGAAGGTAGCTGACACTAAGAATAATATATGAAGCATAAATAATTATAAAACTAAGAAAAATTAACTTAATGTATTTGTTGTTTTGTAATAGCAATGCAAACAGCTTTTCTGCAAACGTTTTGGTATGTCAGAGCAGTGTCTTGTTCAGATGTGGGGAAGATCTAATACAACCTTTTTTCTTCTCTGGTACACATGAGTTCTGCACTTTTGAGAAACAAAATAACTGTAAGTTAATATTATTTCTTTTTTCATTACTAGCCCTAATGAATAATTGTAGGTATCATTTATTTGACTTGAAATGCTCCAAGCTCTATTTTGACTTGAATTAACTTTTTAAATTACACTTTCTTTTAGTGCTAAGATACATTGACCAGTGGGTGGAGCTTGGGAATGAGTGTGGCAAGCCTTGACTTTCCTGTGGGTTGGTTGTGATGTCAACTGTTGGTGTTCTGCAGTGGCCACTGACCCACCCGCTGTGTCTTATTGTCCCCAGATCTCTCATGCTGGCACTCTCAGGAGCTGTTTTCAGTCAGTCTTGCATCTGCATAGCTTGACTTGGCACTGGATTTTTCATGTAGGTTTCTTTGAGTAGAGCAGGGCAGTGAATGCTATCAGCACAAAGTGGAGTTTGTCTTGTGACCTGAGTCCAGCCTTTGGTTTTTCATTGTATACACTCAGACAGTTCTTTAATGCTGTAGACACTGTTCATGTTGGTTTTAACTTTATCATGTCCTTTTAATAGTGGCTGTTAAAGTGGTTAACACTAAGCTGCAGTTCCTTGCATTGCCATAGCATGTTTAAGATTTAGAGGCACAGAATAAGGACCGTTTCAGGTGTCTGTCTCCTTGCTTGATGGTGCTGTTGCAGTAGTCATGGGTGCATCCGTGTTAGTTCTCTAATGAGCTGTACCTTGCTCATTAGCCTTTTATTAAGCTGCTTATGGTGACAGCCTTGCTATGCCCCCCCTCACGGCAGGTCACTGATCTTGCTGTGTCCAGTGTGTTCTTAATAGCTGGGTGTATTTTTACTCTTTTGCACAGCTCCTGATCTTGCTTTTAGATTTTGGAGAGGTTTGAGTTTTGGGTTCCTTCTAGGCAATAAAAATACACTTTGCCATAATGAAGATACAAAGCCTGTTGTGTATATGTAAAGTCCTTCTCCTGCCGGAATTTAACTTCCTGGTGTTTCTTAAGCAACGATGTAAAAACACCTGACAGCTGCCTTTTTTTTTCCTAAATTAAACATTTTGCAAGTTCATCCATTCAGATTCTAAGCAGACCAGGTGTTGCCTAAGCAGTGGCTCAGTTCTGTATATTTTAGGAACACATTGTTTCTCAGTTTGTTGCATTAAAAAAAGCTAATATTTGGTATTGATACTAGCCTGCTTTGAGAAACTATATTTGCTTTATTTTAATGCATGCTGCCACAGAAAGGAATAACTTTCTTTTCTTTAGAAGTATTCTCACAAAGCATTGCTGCTACCATTTCTGTATTGGGTGTTTAGATGACCTCCTCTGGCCGCTTCCAACATGAATTATCCTTAGAAGTGATCATGTGCAATATATTCAGTCGTGTTAAATAGTTTTTTATGCTTTATTTGGAAGCTGGGGCTATATTGAATTTCTCTGTGAAGAACAATTAGACAAGCCTATTTTTATTTACCATTATAGAATGCAATTTGAGAGTTACATAGTAGTTTCCTATTTTTGGCAAAACTTAAGCCTAGAAGTGATGTAAATAGCTATTGATCTGAAATGTGTTTTACAGCAGAAATTACTTCATAACGAGGAAATGGAGGTATTGGAAAAAGTATAAAATTTTTAAAAGTATGTGTTATTCATATGATGAGTCTATATGCAGGAGTACCAGAAATAATCAGAGCTTAGGATTGTGAGCGTGTCTTTGCTTCAGAGACATTTCTCTGTGGTTGCTGCAAAGGGAGGGTTTTTGTTTTTGAGTGGATTTCTACTGTAGTTGATATGAATCTCTCACTCATTAAATCTGTAAGACGCTCCTGTGTGAAGTTCTCATTCCTACTGCTGCTGAAAGGAAAGAAGGATGGTTTGTTTGTTGGTTGTATTTATTGTTTTTGGGGTTTTTTTTAACACCATGCCTATTCTAGGTACAAAAATCTTCCAGTGCACAAAAGCATTAAAAAAGCGCCCAGGATCTGAGTCCTTTTCTGCTCTGCAAAAATTGATGGTAAAGCAGCGCTGTGATTTTCAGACTGTCCCAGAGGTACTGCCCTGAATGATGCCAGCGCAGACTGTTCTGCTAATGGCAAAGTGGTGATAATTTCGCTCAGTAGATCTGTCTGTAGACAGTAGTTTCATGCTTGGAAGATTATCTTAGTAGTGCATGGACAAGCAGTTTTTCTTAGTCTTATAGGAATTGGATAAATGGATCTATAGGCAACCTGACACACAATAAACACAACCAGACCTCAGAACAGCAAGTATTTTCATTTTTTTTCAAGGGTGCTATGTGTGTAGAAGGCAGCTTTTTGTAGTGCAGAGCTTTTTACTGTTTTATTTTGGGAGGGCTCCATCTCAGGCATACATAATTTCTGGAGGGTCATTAAGCACAAGTTTCTTCAGATTGTATGAAATTATATGGTCCAATGTACGTATGTGAATGTTATGTAGCTACCAAGTTCAAATCCATTGGTTCTAACGGTTTTGAAACATTTTTAGTCATCTTCCCCAGCTCCAGCACTTCATGAGTTTTTGCACTGGAAAGATTGATTCTGAAAGAATGCCAGTTTGAAACTTGTTCCTTGTAAAGTCAGATTTAATGAGTGACCAGCTACATACCAGACATTTCCCAGTATACAGGTGGCATTCTTTTCAGCTTAAGGGTGAGACTTTTTCTGTGGTTAGTCAACAAATCTTACATCTTCTATTCTTACCTACAAGGGTGAGAAACTAACACATCACTGACTTGAGATGAATTAGAGAAAAATCTGGGAGACCAGAGGTATAGTCAGGGACAAAGGAAAAAAATCCCAGTTAGAGGGAGAGATGGATGAAGACATAAAGGAATAAGTTTTGGTGATTAGTACCTGCCTTTCCTGCAGATAGAAATCCAATAAGCATAATTGGTCTGACATAAAAATAGGACCTCCTTCAACTTTTCTTCCTTGCAACAGTATATAAGAGACTGTACAATAATAATGAAAAGAAAATTACCTTGTTTAATCTTTTGCTGGTTTGTGTTTAAAAGTTACTTGATCTTAGTCCTGCAATGAACTTTCATGTGGATAGAGAATAAAGACTCTGAAAAATCTGCTAAGATTTATTTAGTACTTGATGGTGTTTTGCATGCACCAGCATTGAGACCACATTTCTATTCATCTGGACTCTGATCTTGAGCTGATCATGCTGCTCAGTGAAAACAAATATGGATCTTTATATTTAGTTGTCCTAATTTGTGTTGCTTTCAAAGCATTTAAATAAAATATGAAATAAACAGTAGTAGTGTTTATTTTTTGAAAGGTAACTTATTTCAAAATATAGATCATGTAGGAGTTAATCGCTTTACTGAACTGTAGGCACCTAAGAAATATCTGGGTTTGGTTCTGAGCCTGTCTGGTGGAGCAGGTAGGTGTGTTCAGGCACTGGAACTGGGCTATTCTGAACCACCTTCTACAGGCTGTATTATGATTTTTAGACTCTGTGCATAGATAGTATGATAAATGTTTCCTGCTTACCACACAGAACTGAACACTGGGTTTTCCTGAAAGAGGTTACTTCAAGGAACAAAGACACGGAATTTACCTGTAAAGATGTGTAGCTAATAGAGCTCTCAGTAGCTCATTTGATGTAAAAATGTAGGAGTCTTTCATGTCAAACCTATTTATATATGTTAAATGCATGAAACAGTTAATCTTTTATTGGCAAATGACACTTGATGAGAAAGCTCTTAAAAGCAGCATGGGTAAGGACAGTGGGTTTTAGTGGGGTAGAACAGTGCAGTGCTGGTAAAGCTTGGTCTCAAGCTGCTGGATTCACTATTGGAGCTAGTCCTTTCATGTTCTGGCTTTCTGTGGGAAACTGCTTATTCTGCATTCCTGCAAAGATTGCCTAAAGTCACCCAATATGCTCCTGTGTTTACAGTTCATGTTCATACTTGTTTGATTTAAAACTGTTTCAACATTTGGGTATTCTTGATATTATTTTTTCTTTAGAGTACAGTAAAAGACTTTAACACTTCTTCTAGGATTAATAAGCATTGTTTTCTAAAATGAGTATGGAGAGAAATTAGCAACCCACAAGGGTAGGTTACATTAATAGATAATTTGTGTCACCCCAGTCTGCTAAAATCCCTGAATTGTGGAACTACAGAAAACTTTGCATGATGATCTCAAACCATCCTTTCAGCCAGAAGAAAGCAATGATCCCATATGGTGATGAAGACCCCTACATCACACCTGCCCAGAGCCATTTGGGTGCATCTGCTTCCCTAAGCACTCCTCCTTCTGGAAGGATTCCTACCCTTGTGGAGCCCTGCCTGAGTTAATAAGTCCTCTCAGGACTGTTTGCTGTAGGACCCAGCTGGAGCCTGGCAGTGTTTTAGACCTGTCTGTGGCCAAACACAGCTCTGTGAACTGCCAGGAGATGCTGGACATAGCAGAGAAGAAAAGAAAGAGAAGGAAAACCAATTTTGTGAGGTAAAAAAGATGCAGAAATTGTGTTCAACCCTGAGTTGGGCTCTGGAGAGCTGCTTGGTTTGGTATTTTTTTCCCCCTACTACCTGCTCTGATTCATTTTAGCCTTAAAACTATTGGGTACAGTTTACCTTCGTAACATCTTAATTCCCCCATTCAGTGCTGCTGGAGTTCAGCAGAATGGCCTGTGAGGAGCAGCGTTCCCAGTCCTCTCCGTTAAAGCTGTTTCATGTAATGAAAAATACAGGAATTTTACTATAGCAATACAGTTCACACATTTTTGAAGGCTTACCAGATGTCATAAAACTCTGTCTGAAATAGAGTGTGTATTACAGTGATCAGCTGATGATAGTTAATCAGACCGTTACACACACTCAAAGACAGAAATTAATTGCCAGATATGACTAGCATAAAATTAAATTAGGATAATCATTTGGGAATTAATTTTTTGGCAATCTTTTGTTGCTCTAGCTGAGAAATGTACTGGGACACTTTGAGATGTAAATTTAAAAAAATTATTTCTTACTTTCTGTCCAGTATTTAAGAGTTATCTGTGGATGTCTAATGGAAATCATAACACTTACATACTTTGTTCCTGACTTTCTTAACTGAGACTTAATGCTGAGCAGGATATTTTCCTGCATCAGTGTCAATGGCAACTTTGCTATGAAAAATGCTCACTCAGAAGGAAATATGTACAAATTATCCAATCTACTTTTGTAATGGTGTTAAGAACAAGATTGTGTTGTTTGCCAGTGAAATGAAGATAGTGATACTGGTAATAGCTACTACCACATATGTAAAATGCTTTAAATTATGCTTAAACCTGTGAAAAATATCCTGTCACGTATGTTTTATATGTAGTACCTTAAAGGTAACCCATTGCGTAGTAAAAATTAAAATGGACTTTTTCATGAATGTCACTTGTGTAGTAATTGGCGTAAACCATTATTAAACCATTATTCCTCTTTGCGTAAGCTCAGATAGGAAGAGTAGAAATGGAAGATCCCAGTCTTGCAGTGACATGGCACAGGGCTTCCTGGTGGTGTTTGGATCACCTCTCAATGATCTGGCTTGGTGAATAGTTTGGTTTTTTGTTGGTTTGTTTTTTTATTTTTAAGAATAACTGCATGCTTGCTAACAAAACTTGAAGCAATATGTTAGAAGAAACAAAACAAGCCTAATGTTTCCAAGCAAAGAGCCCAGTGAATTAGAAAGGGAGGTGGCGTGGGAACAACAGTGTTAGGCAGTGGTATTGTTTTAAAACAATACTACGAAAACTCAGATGGTTTTTGCTTTTCCTCTGTTCCTCTGAATGAAGGGCGAATGAGAGAAAGTATCCCAATTCCTGATGAGGTTGGTAGGAGAAGATTATACTAATTCAAGCAGCTGCTTCTATCAAATGTAGTCACAAGTCCCAACTGTAACTTGCCATGAGGGATGCAGGATTTGGAAAGTGCAAGAATCCTTCCTGTTAAGTAATCTCACAAACCCTTCCTGTGTTTGAGTGTCAACAGCGGTGCCACAGGTCATGTCCAGACTGAGCTTCTGTGTTATTTGATCCTCTTTACAGTATGGGTCTATTAATAAAACGCTGTGACTCGCCCGTGGTGTCATCTTTGCTTGGGGGACAGCTGGCAAGTACGTGGCCGTAGTGTGTCCCTGGGTCTGTTTGTGCCCTCCCCACCACTGCAGTCCCTGAGCTCTCTGAAAACCAGAATGACTGCTGCTTACAGCTTCAGGGTGAGCTGTCAGTCGTCTCTGCTTTGAAAGTGCTGCTACTAAGCCTGAGCTCCCAGGCCGTGAATTGGAGCATCTTCTGTTGTGTCAGAAGTGACTGGATAAATGTAGATTGAGGAGAAGCTTCCGCAGTTTGAGCATTTTTAAAACTAACCGGAGGAGTGAGGATAAACCATGGGAAGCTCTCTTGCCTAGAATTTACAACAGATACAAATATTTTTTCACTTTTGGTTTACAGCTGTCAGAGACTGCTTTCAGCAGTGAGACAGTTGTTTTCTGTCTAAGCAGCCTGAGATGTCACTTTTTTTCACATGGATATAGGCTAGGGTTTAGAGCAGAGGATTAAAACTCTAGAGCTCAATGACTGAGTCATGTTCAGAGCTTAGACTTCTCATGGAACATCGTCATCTTTTTGCTCTAACCAGGATGGCAGGCAGGTGATGTTTGTAGAGACTTGAAGCTTCCTTATGGGAGAACATTCTGCTGAAGTGAGCAAAAACTAATGTTTGCCTAGCATCAGTCACTGGGACCAATCTCTAATCCATCTGGCTAGAGGTGGAGTTTTGGGGTGGCTTGGGTTTTATTTGCTTTTTTGTGTGTGTGCTTTTTATTTTTTGTTAATTGTTTGATTTTTTTTTCCTGTTGCTATTTCCCTGAATGCCTAAAAGCTGGGTGCTAAACCACACCTACTTCTCTTTTCAGCTCTGTGTGAACATAAGCACATTCTGTATTTTCTGTCCCATTTGGAGCAAAGCCACAACAATTCAGGCTTTTTGGCTAGACAGGGAAATTTTGTCTTCATCCTGTCTGAATTACAGCAGGATTTTCATCCCTTAATTTGAATCAACAGGACCTGAAAACTCAGGGATCAAACAGGCATTGACTACGTTGAGTTAACAAAGCTGTTTCAGCATTTTTGGAATTTAGAATTTGGGAAGCTAGTGTTCTTGAAATGCAAAAAAGTATGCACATGGCCAGGTTGATCTGGTTTGTGCTGATAAGAAAGAAATTTTGGTAAGATTTATTTTTTACCTGTGGCTATTTCAATACCAGCAGTAAAACCATATCGTTAAGACTCTCCATGTCGTATTTGCAATTTCTGTCCTATAAGCAGGAAAACATTTACGATCTTTTTTGAAGAAGCTACTAGACTGTTTGCATTTATTCTTTTATTTATTCTTGTGGAAGTCAAGAACAAATTGAAGTTTGAGAAGTGTCTTGTCTCAAGTGTATGATTCAAGATATACCTCAGAGTTACTGAGAAGAAAGAAGACTGTAGTTTAAGAATCCGGAAATGTGTGAAACTTTTTTGAAGAAAAAAAGAGAACTGTAAAATCCTTGCCTTTCTTTTTTTTCTTTTGAGGTCTTGGCTTAAAAAAAAAAAAGAGACTGTTCATATATTGAGAACTTGTGTGTATGAGCCTCCTACATGTGTGTGGCAGAATATCCTATAAGACAGTGGGTGGATTACTCGATCTGATTTGCAGTTTACCATAAAACTTCCTAGAAAATAAACAATTTCTTATTGCAGTGTTTTTTCAGGCTGCTTGTCAGCCAGATTTTCATGGCTGTGAGTAAAGCTGAAGTTAGTCTTATTCGCTATAGAAATCTACTATAATTTGAATTGTTAAAGTCCCCTGAGTGTGAATACTGATACAGTTCAGCAGCACTATTCCTTGAGAAATTTGTGGAAGCTGGAGAATTGCTTTTGTAAAATCTATAACCAAATCTATAAATAAACCAGTGCTGCTACTTTCTTTTTGTTCAAAATAAGGGTAAGCCTCATTTTTATATCTTCAGTGTAAAGAATGATATAAGCTGTTTACATTATAATACCTGACAAGTGTAAATGTTAGCTGATAAGTACTTTTAAAATCTTATTAAGGTGATCATGTCTTTTTAGGAGTGGATTGTAATATTTTAGAATTTTTGTAGAAGTAAAACTTCATCTTAAATTACATGCAGTGTAAGAATGGAGGACTTCTTTATATCTTAAAATATCTGGTCTCAATCACTCTTTGAAATTTACACACTTTACAAGCGCCTGACTTGTGTTTCTGTGAATCAGGAGAAAAAGGCAATCTAAAAATTACTTATTCTGTTCTGTAGTTAGTTGATTATTTTTGATTATTATTTTTGATTATTCCCCCAACTGAAAATAAATCCAGCAGTTTTTCTTTCAACAGTATGTTAGATACTAGAATCTTCAGATACAGTAGCATTTACAAAACCAAAATCTACGAAACACAATCTCTCTTGAGATTGTGATAGAATTTTACTTAACATTCTAGGTCAAAATTAAAACTTGCAATGCATTCAAGGTAGCCTTATGCTGAAGATACTTGCATTTTTAGTTGATTTTGGTTTCTGAGATTTCATTTTGGTTCTTCTGAGATTTAAAATCTTTTTGCTTTTTATTAACATTCGAACATTCAGTTAATGTAACTTAACAAATTCATAAGCCTGAAAGCGTTTAGTCTTTGTCAGTAGAGTAGTGCTGGGGTTCATGTCATACAAGCGTTCAGTGTGGTCTTAAACAGATATTCAGTAATTTTAAACACTGTTTTAGATACCAAACTTCCTTTATAAAACCAGAGAATAATTTTAAGCTTTTCCTATAACTTATTCTAGAAAAATATTCTCACTTCTTAGCAAAAGATCTACAAAATCCCACCTCCTCCTGTACTTAGAAATGAAACTGTGAGACTTTCTGGTTCTCCAAGTAGGAGATGGAGTACTGAAAGCTTTTGAATTTTGATCCTGTTTCTGTTTAGCGCTTAACAGTTTATTGCTGTTTTTTTTAGTGTGATTCTGGATAGTCTTAATTGATGCAATGGGCAGACACAGAAGCATATGGTTATCATACCAGATAAATCGATATTTTTTTTTTTAGTTCTCAGTAGATTTCCTCATGCAACTAAAAATATTAAGTAGGTACTGAGGGGAGCAGTTACTTTAGGTAATAGTTTAATTAAACTAAGGTATAAAAGACTGCTGTCCTCTTTTCTGTTAAAAGTTGGCTAAAGGACCACAAAACAATCATCACGGAATAATGAATATAAATTAAGGGGAATGTAGGTCAGACATCTTTAAAACTAAGTCACCAAATTACAGACTTGTTCAGAGCAGGTGAGCTCTGCTCCGAGAACTGGCAACTGGAAGGGAGAATTCTGCCCGTTGAGGGGCTGAAGGCACTCAAAATGAAGGGAATAAGCTTGATTTGCTTGGGTTTTTTCTGGATACACTTTTCATCTAGATTTTGAGGGAGGTGGTGATGAGAGGGAATGAGTCACTGAAGAGCAGATGAGCCACTGAAGTAACCCTGGAGTCTGGCATGAATGGAGTGTAGAAGTCCTTCACAAGGAGACACTGCCTGCAGCGGCTGGAAACATTTTTGCTGTGCTTTGTGTGTGGAGGAGTTTAGTATTGTGCTGTTTTAGTGTATACCTTTAATCCTATATATTAATTCAGTAACTTTATTTTAATTACTTTCAGTGTAATCACCTGACTAATTCCTCGTGTGAAGTGACTATGTTTTGCTGTTTGTATCTTGCAATATTTGTTAAGAAACGCTTGCTACTCTACAGCTTCTTTCAAATATTGTTTCTGTAGGGTTGTTTTTTTTTTTCACTTGCTAAAATTTCACATGAAGTTTGATTGATGGATATTCCTCTTCAATTTAATGACAGGTTTTAGCTAGCATTTTCTTAATAGTGTGCTGTCTGAATTTCAGACTTTTGGACAAATAAGATGAGTTTGTGGAGGGACTCTGGTATATTAAAAACAAGTTGAAAAGACACTATAAGCATTTATTATAAGACACATTTAAAGACTTTCTGCAGAGAGAGCATCCATTGCTGGCCTGCTGCAGTCCTGCCCGACAAAAGGAGAGGGGGATGATGGTTCTGTAAGAACGTGTGCCCTGCTTTTAGAAGGTGGAGAAGCTCACAGGCTTTTCCAGCCATGGAGAAAAAGATGGGAGAGCCTGTGATGCCTGACCCTGTTGGGAGCATGGATTTCCTGTGTGTGGTTTTCCAACACAAGGGAACGGTCCCACCCTGTTACCAGCAGTCCCCATCTGGGTTTGTATTAGTTCACCAACTCCGAGTGGGAAAGTCTTTCCAAATAGATGGTGTTGTCTTGTACTTAAATATTCTGACAACAGTTCAGTTTCCTAATATGTAATTGAAATCTACAGGAAATAGTAATTTGTCCAATGTTTAATTTTGGAAATGTACAAACTCTCTGTAAATTAAATAGATAAGTGCTATGATATAAATTTGGAAGGCTTCACAGCAGCACTCAAACATTAAAAATGCATTTAATGTGGGATACTTAGCTCTTTGTACATTGCTGATGCCAGTGGAAATAGGTGATGTGTTTCAGTTTTCTAACAATTTTGCAAATTAGTTGTGGTGATAAGAATGTGAACATAAGTGCTTGTTGTAAATTAAACATGATGTTGAGACTGCCTTTTAATCCCATATTTGTAGAAAATTTAACTAGTGCTGCACAAAGTTCTGCATACATTGCTAAGTGTTTTATATATCATTGTATATAATCGTATTGGTATTTTAGAATTAATTCCTCAATTCATTTGTATAAATTTTAAAGAAAGGATTTTTAAAATAGAAATCAAAAATATAGTAAGCATTGTGTTAATCTAGCAAGGAAAATGGCTTTTTCTGACGATTGCTTCATTATTCTGTGCTGCAGCAAAGGCTTGCAGCGTGTGTTGTACTAACACCTTGTTCTGAAGTCACTTGAGGATGATGTTTTTGGTTTGAATGTGTAGGTGGATATGTCTGCATCCTTACTGGAATGTTTTAATCTGTTATTTTGCTTTTCTGGTTTGTTCTTCCTTTTAGTATTTAAAATAGATCTGTCCAGGTTTGTGTTCTTGTTAAATAGCCTGCAGAACGTGTGCATATGTAAGCGAAAGACCTTCGACACACCGACACTTCTAAGCATGGTATTTGCAGAAGTTGGTAACCTATTGAATCTTCTTTCTTCTTCTTTGTCATTTTCCCTACCAGAAATCTTGTTTCAGTAAGTCACCAAAGTAAAGAATGGTTGTTGTTAGTTTGATGCTCCCATGGAAAACTATCTTTTTAATAGATTTTTGGGAGAAGGCATATTGGCAGTTGCTGGTACTAATTGAAAAGTAGTTTATTAGTGCTTAAAAATCCTCAAACCTACAAGTACCTATTCAGTCAAAACTTGGCATTATTTTCCAGTGCGCTTGCCTAACTCTTCCTTTTCTGCCTAACAAAGTCTGATCTAAGTCTGTATTTTGAGGGGGGGAAATCATTCCTAACATGGACAGGGTACCCTTGCTTGTGCTTGAAGTGAGAAACGTGAGGTGGGTCTGAGTGGGGAGGTGGCCAGGCCCTGAAGTGGTACTGAATTTTGCAGAATCAAAATAGCGGGGTCATTTTGGATTACTAAAGTAACAGCATCACAAGGGTAGGGGAAAAAACACCAAGAACTATAAAGGAAGACTACAAGTAAAATACCAGACCAGTCAGTACATGCACAAAATGTATTTTGATTTGGTTGTTTGTGGTATACTCATAAACCTAAACTATAGCCAGAGTGATTTAGTAGCCTCATATTTGTCATGCACAAGACTTGAAAAAAAAAGTGTTTAAAACTGAGTATTTTTATGTGACATATTTCAAAATAGTTTTCTTCATGAAGGAGTTAATGAGGGAGAAACTTGGAACCAAATTAAAGTTAGAAGTTGAATTGGATTTTAGGAAAATAGCTGGAGTGTTGAGTTGTGTTTATTCACAAAGAGAACAAAAGAAATGTCTTTCTCATGGCTCTGTACGAGGCTGTTGCTTGTACAGAACCGAAGTGTCTTGAATCAGAGCATGGAGCTCTCTCCCAAAGTGTGTGCTGACAGTTAAAGGACGCCTAATTATTTATTTGAGTTTCTGAAACTCTTCAGTTCAGCTGCATGTGACTGTTTCCTGAACACATTGTGATCTCCCAATGTGACAAGCAGATGCCTCTGATGGTTGAGCAAACAGTACTTATGAAAGACTTCTTTCTCATGAAATGGCAGAGACGTCCTGCAGGCTGTGCTGCTCCTCTCCTGCTATTTGTAAGTCTCCACACAAATAATTGCTGGGAGGCTGCATCAGTGTCCGAGGATGGAAACCAAGGCACAAGGCAGTGCTAGGAAATGAGAGCAATAAATAAAGACAGAAAGAAGGAATACCCTGTAAGAGTTCTTTTTTTCAAAAACTTTAGTACAGATGCCGTGATATCTTTCTTTGTGCAGAGTTGCAGCCCTTGCTGTTGGGATTGCCTGTGTGTGTCAGGCATGTGATGGGGCTGCAGCTGTGCAGCCTCTCCCCCTCCTTCCCTCCCTCAGATCAGGGCTTTGTCTGACACCGGAGCGCTATCACTTAAAAACAAAATTGGTATTTATAACTCAGCATTTTCTAATCAAAGAGAGAGAATTATGTGGTGAGATAGTCAGTGTTTTACACATATTATCTTGAACGTGAACTGCCTTTCTTGTGAATCACATGCTGCAGTGAGGGAAATAAAGCTCAAGGGCAAATGTTTAGAATACTTGTATCTTTATTTTTATTCAAGAAGACTGACTGCGAAGAGCAACTTTAAAGTTTTTTACAAAGTGAGAGAAGAATCAATCTGCGTAACTAAAGTGAACTGTTCATTAGGGTGCACCAACAGCATGGTCATAAAGTGTTCAAGCTTTACGGTCAGAGTGTATTTTCATCTTTCTATGCTGTGATGTTTATGCAGATTAACTTAAAACTTAAGATATTTACTGCAATAGGACTCCTGTGTTAAATCATGTTTGCAATCATAAACATACTGTGTGATTTTTACCAGCTTCCCACTGTCTCAAAATCACCTGTGCTAGTAAATGTAACTCAATCTGTTCCTGTGAAGCAATCTTTGTTTGTATTGTCCAGTCTGCTGCATTCAAAAAGCTTTAGTAGCTCCTACTCATTCCTTTTGGCCAATGAATATGTAGGAATGGCAGTATTTCTCTTAGAGTGTTAAAGATTCATTATTGTCCTGGAACCTTTTTTATATTTTTGTGTGTTCATGTTATTTGTGTAATTTGAAGTAAGAGAAGTTTCTTCTGTGTTTTTCAGGTTCAAGCCATTTTTTCCATTTCAAGTATTGCCATCTGATGAATATGAAGATCGAGACCTCTGTATACAGGATTTTCTATTGACAGAAGGTCGACTGAAAGTCACATTAATTGAATGTACAAGGTATATTTTTGTGCACTTTTGCTCATTCTTGACTAGGCAAGAACCAGTGTTTCCTCTGTAGTGATTATAGCTGTAGGCCAGTTCTGATTCACAAAGTGGCAGCTTTGGTGTTATGATTGCACTCTAATCAAGAAATGTACTTTTCTTAAAGTAAAAATGAACAAATGAAAGTTGCAGTTACTTTCTGAGGCACTTCTGGTTTGTGTGGGGGCATGCCTTTGCCTTCCTGAATTTTGTCTGCTTACAAGCTAGTCTGTGCCTCCTCTTATTTGCTTGTTTTGCTTTTCTGCCACACCAAATTATGAGTCTCTTTCCAGGACAATATAAATGTTGTAATTATATTATTGTATTATGTAAGCAAAGGGAGATAATTGTTTCACTCAGTCTTACTTAGATAAATCCAAATCTCTTATATAAGGCATTATTTATTGTCTTTGTCTTGAACAAAATAATGGAAAGAAATAAAATTTCCTTCATTCATTGAAGAGAAAATTATTCTCTTCAAAGCTGGAGAGAAGGTATGTGGGCTCTTGGTTTGTTGAGGTTTTTTTGTCAGGCCTCTTGGTTTATGTTAGATCTTATCCAAGTAGTGCTAAGGCTTTGATCTAGTCCTGTGCAGTTCTACTCTTTATGAACTAAACTGCTTTGCAGCAAGACTCTTTCTTTAACCTGTTCTTTTCATTGCTTGCATTCCCATATCAACTCCTCTTTGCACTTTCTTTCCATAGCACTGTGCAACCATTTGAGCTGTATTTGCTGTACTAATGTGATTTATCTGTGCCGTGGATTTCCTGAAGATGTTCTTCTGCTTCTAAGGGTTCTGTGGTGGCAGCGGTAGTTATATTTTCGTGGTAAAATTCCTACTTACCTGTCTCCCTATCTTCGTGCTGTTTTCTGTGGATGATCCAAGGATACTAAATAACTATCTGCATTCCTTGGCCACCAGAAGCATTTCTCCTTTGGCTGTACTGAGTGAGGGAACTCTGATCTCTCTTCATAGCAATTCTCCAATTTCAGCCCAGTGGTGCATTTGTTTTTATCATGAGGGCCAAAATTCCCACCTTGCACTGTGTGCAGTTGTTCTTGGTTTGCAAAATAATCTTTTAAATATTGTTTTTCCTGAATCTGTAACACTGTACAGCATCAACTCTCGTGTTTCTTTGCATTGAGAACCCAGATTGCTCAGTCTGACATCATCATCTGACCTCTCAGTGTTTTCAGCTGTCACAGATGCTTATCACATGGCTGGGAGAGGATGCAGTTGCTGATTTGGCAGTCTGACATAATCCAAGTGTTTTATGCAGCTTGGAATTTCTCAACACACACTTGAAAACTGTCTCAACAGACACTTCTCAGCCGAGATGTCTGACTGTTGGATCCACAGTAATTCCTCAGATCTTCCACTTGTCCCATTCTTTCTTTGAACTAAACAGCTACAACTGCTGTCCACAGAGTCCTTCAGTGGGTAAATACTCTTGCTTTGCATCTGAAGAGATTGATGAGGTAGAAAGAGAAATAGAGAATTTTGGTAGTGAAAGAAGAAACGTACAATATGTACAAAAGTAACAATGATCAAATTTCCCTTTTCCACCAGCCCTCTGTGAGCAGTGTGAAGGTTGGCTGGGCCAGTTCCCAGTGCAGCACTGTGTGCTGACATCCAGGGCTTTTGCACTTACATCTGCCATAGGGACCTGAATATTTTTCATTCTTTTATTCTCATTCCAGAATGAAAGATCACTTTAATTTCTGTGTGGTTTTCACTTTTGCTCAGTGCCCCGGAAGGTTTTATATTTTCTCAGTATAGTAGATGATCTTTGACTTCTGTACGGAATTTGGAGTAGAATTCTTCCATCTAGTCGGGTAATGAAGTTCTGCTGCTTCTGCTGTTTAAGTCTGGACATCAGTGGTGAAACTATAGTGGCAAAACATTTAGCAAACTTCTTCTATGTTATAAATTGCTTGTTTAATTAAATTATGCTCTTCACATGACCAAATACTTGCACTTTTTGCACTTTTTTTCTAATTGCAGGCTTGACCATAGCAATTTTCTGCTGTCATGCTGTTGTAAGAAAAATTAAATTTGCACATAAATTAATGAAAGGATGAGAACTTCGGTGTAAAGAGATAATAAGGAATATGTCTTGCAAATCTTTATCCGACCTGTACAAAAAACTCATTTTCAATAAATGAGATGCCCTCAAAGAACTTACTTGTTGCAAAAATGCTGTTATCTGTCATTATCTTAAAACTTTTTAGAAAAAGGGATAAACAAAGCAACATTCTGTTAAATTTTGGGGTTTTTTTAAAGAGACACTGAAGAAAGTAACAAAGCTCATAAACTCTGATTATATTAGGCAAGAATACACTTCCAAAACTGTGCCATAAAGTGTGCGCTCTTCAATCTGTAGGATATGGATATCTCCTTAACATGTAGTTATATATAATAATGTCAGTCTTTATGTGCAGCTGTCTTACAGGGTACAGCACCTTTGTTTGCATACTAATGGAGATATTGTTTGAACAAAAATTTTCTTAGTGTAGCAAAAGTTAAAATTGCACCTTTGTCTATCTGAAATTGGAAATTGAGCTCCAAACTCCAGCATGAAGAGCTCTTTAAAATTTAAATGTGTGTTTTGGCTGTCTTGTGATGTGTTTGTTCACCTTACACCAGGTTAACAGGTGCTGTTAACTTGCTGTAAGGTGAAGTCTCAGTACAGCTCTTTATTTTCTTTGTGACTTTTATGTTGCAGTTCTGGCTAAAAATTGTTTATTCCTGTTTTGAGCTATCTCATGTGCTTGTTTTTCTATTTAGCACAGCTCAATAGCTTCTGTGCTGGTATTTTAAAGGGACCATAAGTAAGTACCCCTGAAAAACTCCCTAAGAGTATGTCTAAGTGACCAGAAGCAAGCTTGAGAGCTGTCACAGTCAGAGAGGTGTTTACCCTTCGGTTGTCTTAATTTTACCCATTCTGATTATTGGAGAAAGTTGTCTTCAATAGCTTTACTTAATTTTCAAAGTATGTTTACTACAAATCTCCACATCTGAAAGATGAGGCACTTTTTGATTATAAATATTTAACCTAGAAACATTATTTAACAATGTCGAGATAAACAGAGAAATTTGACATGTTTTTCTGACAGCTTTTGTCTGTATCATCTAATGAGTTGTGTAACACATCACAGTCACAAATAAGATACTTGGGATGAAAGCTTGTCAAATGTATATAGAAAGTTTAGAGGGGAATTAAAATCTAACAACTCTTCTGAATGAGTAAGGTTTGTTTGAAGTTTTTATTCGAGAATATCTGCTTCCACCTACTATGAGATAAGCTGTGAACAACTTGAGTGCTGTTCTGTGGCCTAAAGTTAATAGTCCGGGGTTTTTTTCTTTTCTAGTACTGATATCTGTCTGAAAAGCTTCGTAGCCTTCTGGAATAGGATATCATGCCTGAAGAACCACACTTTCATTTGTTATAAATGTTACAAAAAATCATAGATAAGATGATCCCAGTTTAGTGAAATATAAATGTAAGCAGTAGTAAACTAACTTTAATCTACAGTAACACTCTCTTAAACCAAGAAGAGCCTCACATTGTGATGTTTAGGGCTGAAGTGGAAGACTCTGGTGGCTATTGTTGCTCTTCTTAAAATAAAACAAAAGTCCTTTATGGAAAAAATGCCAATTGAACACTTCAGTTGAAAACAAACCAAAAGGAAAGGAAAACACTGTAGGAAAAAAAGTCAACTCAAAAAAACTCCTTAGCTAAAAATTGTGTTAAATTTTATACTTTTGGAGTTTTTCCACTAGAGGGTGGCAGTGTCTTTCCTTTGGTGTAAGGCTATGCCTGTGGAATCTGTTCTGTCTGGACTTCTACATGTACACATTGGTAATAATAGTGTGTAAATGAAGGATGGGGAGTTTAATGTGATATCTGGGATAAATGTAATGGTATTACAGTTCTTACCATAGGCTTTTCTATTTCAGGTTACTGATGTTTGGATCCTATGAAAGAGAAACAAACGTTCATTGCACAATGGAGCTGAGCAGTAATGTTTGGGAAGAAAAATCAAGAAGTTCTATTAAAACGGTAAAAAAAAAAGGGTGTCATCTTTGCATATTGCAGTTTCTCTTATGCTCTTGATATATTGTCTAGAAAGTGTGTCTTTAGGCAATCATATGGGTGATAAAACAGCAAAAAACTAAACCCAAAACGTAGCAGACCAGTTATTTACTGTTTAGTCCATTGTCAAATTACCATGTATGGATAACATCACGTTCAGTTCTCACAGCTGTGCTCGAAACTGTACCTGGTTTGAATACACTGTCAGCTGTCCAGCTGCATTAAAACAAATAGTGGAAAATATGCTTTTTATAGTCCTGTTATATTTGGTGGGGCAGTGCTTAGAAAGCAGTGAGTAAGATTCACCTGTCTTTGCCTGGCCAGTACTGTAAGGTAGTGTTTTACTAATTATTACACTTGATAAGAGGAGTTTAGCAGCATAGAGCCTACAGATTGCCTGCCTTCTTTTGTGTGTGAGGGTGAGAATGACCTTTTTCTATTTCTTCAAAGCAGAGGTGTGATGTATGAAAGAGCCTTTCAGGTTTGCATTAGAGGGATATTGTGTTAGTAATCAGATTGAATTGGGCTTGTGCTGAGCAGTAAGTAGCGTGCTTGTTGAAGAAAAACCCCCGAAGCTTTAAAAAGACTTCACGTTAACAGTTGGTTTCATGTAAAGAAATCACTGGAACAAAAATCCCTGTCCTGCGTTTTACCCTCTGCTGAGTGCTACTAACTTAAGCCTGTGCCTTTGTTACACCTGACTGGAGTTGTGCTTGGAGACCAGCATCGTTTTCCACTGGAGCAGCAAGAATCCAGAATTTCAACATCTCATTCAGTTTTCCACCATTAAATTCCACTTTGCATTGGGTCTAAAATTCTTGTAACTAATGCTGGGATATTTGTTTCCAGCTTACTGTATATTATGTTTTGCCAGAAAGGGTGTATGGCTGAGCAGCAGCTGTGTGTGAGAGAGAACATGCACAGATCTGCAGGGTTGGTGCTCTGGCAGTGAAGGTGGCAGTTCATTGATTTACCAGTACACGCCTCTGCACAAATTAGCGTGTGATTATTTTTAGATGTTGAGTAGCAGTGTTAGAACACATTCTTTTACACTCTTAACAACAGAAGAGGAAAGGAAGAACACTCAGCAGACACTGTGGCACCGATGTGTTTGTGACAGCAGATGGCAGTAGGGGTAAATGAGTGAGGGTGGAATGGTTGCCTTTTAAAACTATGGAAAAGTACTCAGGGAAAGACTCTCAAAAACTCATTTTCTGTGTCAGCATCTAAAATGAAATGTCAAGTTTTTAAAATGTCTTAAGCTTTTGGAAATCTGGCCTGCAATGTACGGAGGATTTTCTGTGCATCTGTGGTGCAGCCCTTCATTAAATGTGTTCAAACACTGCCAGAGAGCAGAGACTCCTGGGTTTGAGTTGCTGCATCTCAAGCTCAGCTGGCACTGGGGAATTCACTGTGCTCAACCACCTTGAACTTGAGGCCACTGGAATGGTGGCCTTGTTTAAAGGTCCTGCTTTTGAAAGTCTCAATATAAGACAATATGGAAACTGAAAATTAGCAACTTGCAGAACTACTTTTTGGTTCTCGATTTATATTCAACAGATATAGTGAAATCATGGAAATCTCTTTTCCTTAGGAAATCAGGTTAAATTTGCAAGCTAAGTTACAAAATGTTAGGACAGCTCACTGAGTGGTAAGAGTATGTTCAAAGGTCCTCAACAAAATAGGAGGTGTTGCTTACACATTTAGCACTGGAACATAGGTTGTTTTTTTCAGAAATATTAATTGTGTGAGTAGTTAAATAGCAAGTTACAATGAAAAAGTTGTGATATTTTTCCAAACAAAAAGTTTACTTCTATTCTGTGATTATCAGCCCTAATGCAATATTAACCATGAGGCAGCTGATGGCAATACTAAATACCTTTCTAATAGTAAATCCTTATTTTAATGCTCACGTATGCAATACTTACTCGAGACGAAGTTAGAATGAATAACAACTTCAGAAACTGCGAAGGAGAAATAGCAGACAAAGTTGAAGTGAAAAGTTAAAAGATATATTCTGGTTTAAAAGGATCTAATTTATACAAGCCTCACAAAGGTATGACAATACATCCGCTGATCCAGACTATGTTCTACAATGTTCCTGAGGGAAAATTCGCATAACTTTCTATACTTCCTGACATTCTCATTCTTTTTATTGTGTTAGTAGTAGTGATAAAAGATTAGACAGGTTTAATACTTGGTAATGAATTTTGGCAAGACTTTAATCTGATCCCAGAATTTATGGAACGTTAGTAGATGTCACAATTGATTTTGAAAAAAGGTGCTGTGTTATTGAATATATCTGGAGAATTATTGAAGTGTCTGTTACAATACAGAGGTGTCTCAGGCTTATGTTTGTCAAATCTGAAACACCAGTAAGACTTCAGAGAGTGATTTGGCACATTCCCATGTGAAGCATGTAAACATCCTTAAATACCTTAACTAGTAGTACATGCTGCTGGAATGAACGTTAATCAGTGCATTGCTATGTAAAAATGATGTATGGCTAGGGTGCAATAATTAGCATTAGCAGTATTGGATTACTAGACAGGTGTTCTATGGTTAAAAATTAGATATCTCTTAAAAATAAGATATGTGCTTGTAGATATGAAGGGGAGGCTGTATCATAAATGTGGATGGTTATGGCCACTGAACTGCCAGTCAGCAATACCAGATTGATTTCTACAAACAAAAAGAATTGTTCAATTTTCCCTTGGAGCACATCTGTTTAGAGTGAACCCTGGGCCCTCTTACCCTTGGTGAGACTCTTGCTGTGACTTTACCAGTGCCAGCACTTCCTGTACAGTGTTGTGAAAGAACAGCATGATTTTTCAGCAAAAATCAAAGTTTCCGTACGTATAAGAGGAAAATATAGTCTGCCTTCTTTAGAACTGGCAGGAGAATGGGCATAGAGATGAACTTGAATAATGAGTAGCAGAGACCCGAGGTAGCTTTGTAAGTACCCTGTGCATTGACTGCAGTGCCTCGACTGCTCTGTGGATGCTGGTGCTTCTCTCTGGATCCACCTCTGGAGAGAAGAATGGCTCAAAAGTGCAGTTGTATTGAAGTGGGAATCTTGTTTCTTGTGAACTGCTCTGCAAATCTTTGTAGTCATGTTTCTTTTATCTACATACTGATTTTTATGATAAAGTAGTTTTCTAGAAATTGTAGAAACTATTGCAAAGAGATTGGTATCTTCTGATACTCTTATACCCAGAAAACATATGTAAACTGTGAGTGGTTTGTACTTTTTATTGGTTGTAAGAATCTAAAGTGATGGGGAGAGGTTCTCAACTGCACACCAAAAATGTTTCAAGTTGTCTCTTATAGTCTTTTTTTATAGAAATTCAGGAGCACAAGAGAACCATTACTGATCATGAAATAAGTTAGATAACCCAGGAAAAATATGAGGGAACACCTTTAAACTCTGGTGTCAACTATGTTGTCTGAGGTGGTACTGTAAGAATTGCCACAGGTTCAGGCAGGAAGTATTGGGGCTTTTTTGTTGTTGGTAGGGTTTTTCATTACGATCTTTTTGGAAATCCCTTCTGTAAATATTAACTTCAGCAATACTGAAACTGCATTTCATGTTCTGCAAAGTAAAAATTTTCATCTAAAATGCCACGTCTGGTAGCCTATAGGATTCACTCTTGCAGCAGTTGTCTGAGGAGCACAAAAATATCTTCTGAAGTAACCTAATAATAGAAAGAATTAAGGTAAGCATCCCAGTGCTTTTTTATGAATACAAATTGATGTTTTCTCCAGTTCATTCTGAACATCGTGGTCAGCACTGGAATAACTCAAGGGGAAGACCTGTAACACCATCTTTCAGTCTTGCACTATAAAAAAAATGGGCAATATTTCTCAGCTTTTCATAAAACTAAATTTCCTTTATCAGAGATTAACGGAAACTTCAAGGTATTCCAGTACCATAACACATGAATCTAAAAGGAAAGATAATGTAAATCAAATCCAGCACCTTCTGAAATGAGTTGCCTGAAGGTACTAAACTATAATGTCAAAATTTAAAGCAACTGTGAAATGTTAATTTGTAAATACATGGAGTTAAATGCCTCACAGTTGGCATTTCAGTGTGCTTATTTAACAGCCTGCCATTTCAGCATTTAATCCTATCAAAAGAAAGGCGGAGGATTAAAGCAAGAAAAGCTTTTTGAAAATGTCACTTTTTATGAAAATTCATGATCTTGTAAAACTTGGTAATATTTGTAAATACAATGGGGAATAGTTCTGAGATTTGTGCCTTACATAATATTATGTAATCTGTCTTTCAAATAAACTTGAAGGCCATCAGGATTTTTTCGGTCTCATCCTAAACATTTAAGCTTTTTGACTTGGGGCTTCAGAAAGCTTTACTGTGATTTGATGAACAACCCTCTGTGAAAATGCACTGTAGTTCTTTATTGCTTAGAGACTGTCGAATGTGAACATTAAAAACCCCCACCAAAACCCCACTGACGGAGGAGTTTATTTCAGTGTATATTCAGATAGTCCTTTAGAACCCAGTGTCATCATTCTAGTCACTGTCTGACCTGGTACTTCTTACCTGCTCAGAAGTCATTCTGAAACTGTCCTGTGCTGCATTTCTGGGCATGAACACGCTCACTGGGGCAGGCAGAAAGTGGAGCTTGCTCCGCTCTGGCATTTGGCAGCAGACACTACTAAATGTATCATGTGCATCCAAGTCTGGAGCTTCTCCTCCCTGCGCCTTGTTCTCCCTATGTCCAAATTTGACATGGTGATTTTCCCTGGAGTGCTGCAGACATTGACTGCTTGCAACAAATCTGACTCGCTGAATCTCAAATTTAAAATAGTAGATGAGAAGATTAATGGATAAAATAACTTAAGTGAGAAGAAGCTGTGCTGAGCAGTGCTTAGTGCTCTCTGTGTTCTTGCACTTCCCCATCCCCAACTCTTACTTTGAGAGCTGCCAACAAGGCTAATTTATGGTACTTGGATTTAGGAGGAGTTCTTCTGCAACCAGATACTTGTCTCAAAATAAGCAATAAGTTTGATTTGAAGCCATTTAATTCCAGTTGAAATCTCCATTAGATTTTGTAACCAAGTTGTATTGCAGATGCCATTGGTGATACTGTCTATCCAGCTGAGGTCTTCCAAGCTGATATTTTGCAAGGTGTTGAACTCTCTGAAAGCACAGCAGTGACCTCCTGATTCGTCACAGAGTCGTGAAGGAGGCTCTAGCCTTTTAGTTGGTTATGATGGGTGAATTGCCCTTAGTAAGACTTCTCTGTATGACTGTTCTAGGACAAAAGTTACGTGAAACTTTAGGCTTACTCAGGATTAGTTCTGTTCTTTAAATGCTTTTTACAGAGCTGATTTGAAAAGAAACTAATTTTTGCTGTGGTTTTATGCATGTAATAGCCAACCTGTAGTACAGATTCTGAGTTACCTTTCAGCTGACTATTTTATGTATCATTCTGATAGTACCCAGTTTGACTGTCAGTTGTAAGCTTTTCTTGTCATACTTTTTAATGTACAGGTTCATATTTAAATATATATAGCAATTAAGTAAACAGGAAAGTGTCACTAGATGTGGTGCTGGTGACTCTTGTTTTTTTTTTCCCCTATTCTTGTCACCTGTTCTGCAACATGTCCAAATACTGAATGCAGTAAAGAGTTTTAAGTAGGTTTTACAGCAGCTGTCTTTCTCATTTGCAAAGAAATTGATTTACAGTGATAGCTGATCTTGCTAAATAAATAGATGGCTGATGCATGAAAGCTAACTTAGTTTGTATAAACAGTATGGCTTATTGTAAGAGAGATAACAGTGTTTTATTGACCAGAGTACACAAAGTGGCTCCTGGGTAATTCAGTATTTCTGGAATGACTTTTTCAATTATTTTGTTACATCCTATTGCAAAGTTGCATGGCCACATGAGCTGGCAGCTTGGGCTGGAGCCTGCCTCGCATGGCTGAAGTGAAAGGGGAGGGACTTACTTAAACACAGATATCCACAGCCACCTTTGAAGAAATAAGCTGGTTCTATTCTCATTGATTTGTAGTTTGTTTTCCTCTTCAGCCTTCCAGTTTACTTTTAAAATATATTTTCTCTGATAACCTTAAAATAGTTAACCTCTGCCTAGCATAGGTTTTTTCTTTTCAGATTGAGTGGCTGGGATCTGCTCTTACTAAGGAGGTAGTAACTGCATTGGAGCTAATTTACTCATCTGTATGGATTTTAGTGATGTTGCAATGTTTCCCTACCAAATCAGGACCTCATCAAATTGGGCATGTTGACAGCTGTTTTCCTTCCATTGGTGAACAGTTACGTCTCCGAAAATAATGAAGAAAGGGAGCCTGTGCTTGAATGTGTAATTACTGAACAGAAACGTTTTCCAGAGAGAAAGCCTGGGAGTGGGTAAAATGTTCTGGAAAAGAGGCCTGCAGCTGTGAGTAAAAATACTTGTTAAGGAATAGCAAGGTACTGGCACTTGGTGCTCACAAACTTTCCTAAAACCAGTCCTTCTCCAAAATCTGTGTGAGATAAGTGCAGGTTTGACACATGACAGGGTTGCAGAGTTGTTCTTTTCTGGCTGCCAGTTACTCAGTGGGAAATTGTCTGAGGGTTACTGCCACAAGCCGTTCATCATCTGGAAGTTCGTCTTGCCGTGAAGGAAGAGAAAATTGCATTGGAGTTTCTGCAGATTGTCAAAGGCTAGGCAAGTGCTTGCTTGTAGTTGTCACAGAACAGCTGATGTTTAACTTCTGCCCTTCAGGAGTCTGATACTGTTCTTGCTTCCAAGTATAAACACCTCACCTGTTTATAGACTTTGGAGTGCATTAATAACTACTGAGAGGACCATACAGGAAATCTCAGCTGCTTGGTTCTGGTTCCTATTTTTATGTTTACACTGGCTAAATTAACAGTTACCTTAGCTTAAACAAAAGTATCATCAGGTTGGATACCAGGAGGAAATTTGGAATGGTGATTTTAAAAAATATCCTTAATTAATAACTACAGAATAATTATTAATATTAATTATTTAACTAATAAACTTACCCTTCTTTAACGTAGGTATCTGATGCCCTTCAATGTAATAGAAATGAATTTTCATACACTTCAAATAGTTAGTTGATATCTAGTCATTTTAAATTTTGGGGTTCAAGTGTCAAAATACAGGCATAAAATGTACTGAGTGACTGCAAAGAAAGCCTTTAATTTTGTGGGAGGAATTCCTTATTCTGAGTACTCTCTAACATGTTGTAACTATTTTTATGAAGTCAAATGATTTAAGCAGTTCAAGTTCTTGGATTCAGGGTAATGCAGTGTTGTTACATGTGTCACATCTTGCCTTCCTAGAATGGAATTATTTGACTGAACACTATCGCAAATCGACTTTTTATCTTTTTTCTTTCTTTCTCCCTGTTCAGTCACAAGCTGAACCAGAAATCAGGTGCTTGTCTCAGTGTTACGAGTCTCTTCTAGCTCTGGTGGAGCTCAACACTTGGAGGCTACACAGAGGGAATGAGAACAGTGTTTGGTGTATTTATGTTGTTATAATTTTCACTGGTTACTGCATTACCAGTTACTGTGGCTGTTCTATGTCTGTAGAATAGCAGGAGTGAAATCTCACTTCGTAGGCGAAAGTGAATATTAAGATAATTATCAGTGCAAAATAAGTGATTATTAATGGTGGCCAAGCATCTTAAAAATAGTTTCCATAATTTAAAAAATGTATAAGCAGAAATTTCATGAGGCAAGTGCAGTGCATGTTCTCCCAGAGCTCTGTAATGACAGCAGAGAGCAGTAAGAGGATAATGTGAGTGGGCAGCGCAGCAATTGTCCTGGAAAAGCCTTGGGGATCAAACCTGGAATTGCCGATTCCCGTCATACAAATGAAATGACTAAAAGGTCACCTGGTGTATTAAGGTTAGAGGGAGCAGAGTGATGCTCTGCAAAGGCCGCCTGCAGATCAGAAGTGATCAGTAGTAAATCATCATTAGGAAATGGAGCGTTTCCCTTAATGCAGTCTGGTAAAAGGCTGTCTCTGTCAGAGTTTGGGTGAGATAAATAGAATTTATGGACTATGAGTGTCTTCACAGATACTTTAACCAAAAGTCAGTGTATTCAGATCTATACTTATGTCATCCCTTTCCATTTTTAGGTGCTTAGTTTGGAACAAATATCATGCCTGTGCACCCTCAGATCCATTTGATGTTAATCGAAGCTATAGATTTTCCTTGGCTGAAGGAAAGAAAAGAAACCAAAGTCCTTAGAAAGCTGAGGCAGATATGCAGGAATATTTTTTGTGTGTTTTGTTTGTTGGGGTTTTTTTTAATTATAAAAGCCATCTAAAAGCATATATATTATAAATATGCGCTTTTTATGTGTAAGTTGTGCGTGTATATAACTACATGCACTTAATAAATATATGTGTGTATATATATATATAAAATAAAAATCATCAGTTGCTCTGCTTCAGTTAAATATATCTGGAAGTCTGATGAATAACAAGTCGACCATGCATTAAAAAATGTAGGTACTTGCAAATACAATAAATTACTCTTGAGAAGCTGGAATTGACTCACCTGATGTTCATCAGCACTTATAGCTCCGGTGATCTATAACAGAGTCAAGAAATAACAAAGTTCATGTTTAGAGAGCAATTGCAGAAATCTGTTTCTAGGTTCCACAGAAGTTAAATCATACATCTGTGGGAATATATCAGGAGTAGTCTATGCAGCAGCTTGTAACTAAAACCAGTCACTTTACATAACAATGTGAGCTGCATGTGAAGGGAGCATAGGATTACAGTGTTCAGAACTTCTAATGCAAACAAACATGTGGTTCATCTCCACTGTAAATCTCCCCCTTTCAAACCAGTGATTTCCACTGGTTTAAATCAGATGCACATTTACAATAGGATATCATTGGGATAGTTAAGTGTACAACAAATAACTTGCTTAAGTCACAAATTGCTGTTCAGTCACATGGTATTTGTGTGAAATGTGGAGTCTGTTTCTGTTTGAGCTGTATAGCCTGTTCCTGGGGACTATGAAACACACAAATATGGCAGTTACTCTATTTTTGGATTCAAGACTTAAGTATAGACCGTAGATCAAGTTCTGCTCTCTATGGACATGTACATATAAATAAATGAAAGAAAGTTTGGAAAACAGATGTGCATTTTGCAAGCAAAGTGCACAGTAGGGTGCTTAGGCTGCCCCTGTTGCAGCCAGTACGGCCTCAGGGCTGCGGGCAGGACTTCCACGCCCTAGTCCTGGAGGTCTTGCTAGGCTCTGCTTCTGGTCCATCCTCCTGGAATACTCACATCAGGATTGGCATTAGGAGCACCATTGCTGACACTGTGTTTTAGGAGTAGGAGCACTTTGTAATGCAAATCGAAGCACAGGAGGTAGGGACCATGGGAAGTTCTGCCTCAAGAGCCGAGGGCTGGCCTGAACTAAAAAGCTGTGCTTGTGCACAGCAGTAAGGAAGAGCAAACAGTGACTGTCAGCTTGGTGCAGGAGAGCGTGTGCAGTGATAAATACCTGCAGCAGTTCTGCTGCATAAACAGAGAGCAGAGGAAGTAGGACAAGAATAACGCTATCAACAAAGTCAGCTCATGGGAGTAGAGTAGCTGTGAATATTTGGCTAGTGTGGAATCTTTAAAGTGCCTGATTAATTTAATTTACAGGTTCAAGAAACTCCCAGGAAATATATGGTTTTACTATCAGAAACATTGAGCAGCTGGCTTCAGGAGAAAAATTGGCTCGATTTCAAGCATTTCTTTATAAATATATATAGACTGAAACAAGATGAAAATGGTATCTGGACAAGGTATCTGTTTGGTTACTGGAGTCGAGTCAGTAATTTAGAATGGCAGGTACCTCTGGAAATAATCTGGTCCCAGCTCCAGCCAGGTCAGGGCCGAGCTGGCTCAGACCATCTTCCTGAGCACAGCCAGGCAGTGCTCATTGATAAAAAAGGATTTTTTCTTCAAATTGTATTTTCACTTTTGCTAAATAGTACGTGACAGACTGTACTGTTACACAGGGAGGGGAAGGCAGCAGAGCTATCTGATTTCGACTAGTTAAATAAAAATAATTCGCAAAAAGACTAATTTAGTCTTCAGACTAGCCTAAGAATATATCTGTAGGGATGGCTTCAGATGGAATAAACTTTCTTTGTGTAGCATGCAGTCCAGGCTGGAGGCAGTTTTAGCCTAAAAAGTCTTAATTAAATTGCATCAAGATTTACACCTGAGGTACAGACCTGCTAGAGAGAGAAAGTAGTATTAAACTTCTTCGTTTTGGCTACAATGGGTGTTTAACCAAAACATGGGAACATCAATAATGAATTTTTATTCCTTGCAAAAAAATACTTGAGAAAAGAATTCATTTTTTTAAACAGGTTTTTTGCCAAGCTTGATAAATGTTTGTATTTCCGCTGGAGTTCTTGAAGCTTTAGCTGTTGGAAGAGAATCTGAAATAGCAAATATTCTAAAACTGTTTGAGTTTAGGAGCAGCCTTTTGGCTGCTGTTGTGAGCAGAGGCATTCAGATTCTTGCCAACTGATGTGCAGAAGTGCACGAGGAACCAAAAGTCTTGGTTGCGTATGATTGAGGTAACCAAGAGTTGTAATTAATTCCCGAGCTTTAAAAATAGCTGCTAGGAGGAACAGATTTTATGACAGGTCATTAAAGCAATATTCCCTCATATCTAATAATTGTAATGAAAATAAATGAGCTTTACCAGAAAAATAAGAACCTGATTCTCGCTAAGAAGAAAAAAATATACTTCTACAGAGATTAGTTTTATTTCTGAATTTGTTCTAACAGATGGAAGTACTAACGTATAAAGGCACTGGAAATGGGTCCTGGACACAATACACACTTATCTGCATGTTCAGAAATAATTTAGTGGAGCAAAGGGTTCTTTTTTGATTTTGCCAAATCCCCAGCCTGGTGTATAACTCTTCAAATGCTGAGGTACATATTTTAAATCTACGATAGAAAGACTCAAGGAATGCTGCTGTGGCTGCAGGAAGAACAGTGTAGGGAAGGATGCTGTGTAGGTCTTGACAGATTTTATCCTGGGCCTCCTTTTCAGCAAAGCAGTGGTAGAACTGGAGAGGTGCAAGCAAATTCCTTTCTCTTTCTTCTCTTCTGTCTATATCAGAAATAAATCTTTGACATTGAAACTTGGCACTCTTCCTTATTTTTTATTTTTGCATTTTACTGGGGACTAACTTTACCAACTAGCTTTTGAAAGAAATTCTTCTTCCTTTGGAAAGCTAGAATCTTTTTTTCTTGCTATGTGCTTTCCTGCTGGCTGGTGTCTAGCAGTTCTACAGATTACTAGGTAAGCTTCAAGTGTTATGTATTGACAAATGCAAAGTGCAGGAGCATAAATTTCTGCTGTCAATAGAATAGATTGAGTTTTTCTGTAAGTGGAATTTCTCTTGAGGCAGCAGCATAAACCCAGAACAGGAGAGCAGTGGTTAATTTCTCATTACTGACAAGTGAAAATTTTGCAAATAGATCATGAACTTGAAGTGTACAGTCATCTTTTTATGTATATGTAGGTATCATGCATTTCTAAGCATTTATTAAGGAAGGGATAGCAGTTGAGAATGCTGAATGAGCAGGCAGCCAGTAACTATCAGGTGGTCAGAAATACTTTAAGCAATGCCTTCTGTGAGAGAGAGAGTATGGCTGATATGAAAAATGTGCGTGAATGCACTGTACATGCAGACAAGCTTTTTTTGAGTTTCTATCACTTCACCTCTTCCCCAACATATTCCATTTAGTTCCATTTGTTCCAGTTCCATTTAGTTCCATGTTGTCATTTATCTTTAATACAGTATAATGTGACTGTTGGCTAAGGGTCTTACCTAGTGTTAAGATTTATTTTTAATTGGTTATTGTTAGTAGTGCAGTTTTTTTTATTTAACAATTTCAGAAAATCATATTTAGCCACACTACACTGAGGTAATTGTGTCAACTGAGTGAATGTCTCTGAAATTTGGAGGCATAACTTTGATATCCATTTCCAAGTGTCTCATTGCTCATTGAGAAAATCTCATCTTTGTGTTAATTTAGCTGTGTCTCCTTTTTTGATACCTCTTAGTGTCTGTATCCCTGTATAATGCCTTTTTTTTTTTTTTTTGATGAAAGCACAGTTATTTGTAAAATAGAGTTTGAACTTCTGTTGGAAAAAATGTGTTTTCCCAGACAGAGACTTTAACCAAGAAGGTGGCCTAGGCTAGCTGTAGTCCTCATTAATCTCCTTGGCCCTGTGTCCTCAGAGCTTTGCTATTTGTATGAGTTTTTTTAAGTTGTATTTATTTCTCAGGCATTGTATGGTGTTGGCTAATTCTTTGTTCAATTTTCAATTAAATGAGTGAATTCTTTGGGGAAGGTAATTGGTCACAGTCCCAAGCAAGCTGAGTTTCTGGTGGCGGAGGAGAGAAGGGGGAGAGGGAAATGAAAATATATTGGGTTATGAAAGCTGGTGGGTGCTTTACAGAGAGCTGCAGCAAGCCCAGGGGAAATGCTCTGGGTTTCTGTAGGGTGAGTTGGCTGTCAGGTCCCCCCCACAGCAGGGACAGCTCCCCAGCAGGGCAGCCTGGCTGCCAGGAGGCTCCTGCTGCCGTGGGCTTCCAAGGGCGCTGCTGTGGGACCGCCCAGTCCCTCTCCACTCACCCTTGGGCACGGGTGCATCTCGCCACTGTTGCCACTTGTCCCCATCAGGGCGGTGGGACCACAGCTCTGGCAGCTGCTGTGGAGAAGGGCCTGTAAAAAAAGCTAATATTTTCCATGGTAGCAAGCACTTTACTCTCTGTGTAATAAAACCGTAGCTCTTCCAATAATTATTAGCAACTTATTAGTTGATGCTATCATTATATTCAGATTATGATCCTTGCATGCCATTTTTAACTTCTGACTGCTTTCTATGCAAAAAACTGTTTCAACTCAGAAATGTGTCCTTGTATGAAAATGGCAAAAAATAATGATGCTTCTGCTGAAAACAAATAAATTACACTTAATTTTGATGTTTGTCTAGCTTAATAGTGTAGATTTACCTGAGGTTTAATTACTTTGCGATGCTCTTGATCAAATGGTATGAAAGTATGTAAGTCATGATCTGGTTTTGTGGACTTGGGGAGTTCATGAAGAAGGGCAAGCTGTGCATGATGAACACACATGTTTATTCATTATGATTTTCTTTTGGCATAGGCTAACAGACTCTTAAGTAAAAATATAAAGCATTGATGGTTTTGCTTTCTTAGCTCCAAAGTTGTCTTTTTTTTCTTGTGAAAAAGGCAATTCTTTTCTTAATATATTGTAATATATGCACGGAGGTCTCTACCGAAATGTAACATTGTACACAAGTAATTGAACAGCTGATTTTAATCCGTTGGTTTCTTGGTAGTTGATGTAAATTAATTAACTTTTATTAATCAGAGGTCACGGGAATGGGAAAAGTAGAAGTGTTTTGCCATCGTAGTGCAGCCGTGGATTTACAAACTGCTTTTTTCCAGTCCAGATCTGATTTTTTTTTTTCCCTGTCTCCAATCTCCTTTCCTTTCCCATCTCTATGTACACAGTCTTTTTACCCATTTATTTCTTTTCCCCCTAAACTCTGACTGAATATAATTTTTCTGGTAGGTTTTTTTAGTGTGTTGCAGAGGTTATAAAAAATACTGAGCTCTAGTGGGAGGAAAGTGGCTGCATAACGCTGGGAGCAAGCTGATGATTAAATTTGTAATTTTATATCTTGAAGCATTGCTATTAGAAATTTTGTTGGGTTTATTCTTCGTTTTACTGTGAGGGATTTCATCATTCATCACATTGCACATTCATTTTTTTTATGGAGTCCTAATGTCTTAAACCTGTAGGTTTTCAAATGAAATATTTTTTAAAGTACCACTTTAAAAGAGAAACCTCAGACTTTTGAACACTTAGTATTGAATGTGCCAGTTATGAACAATGCCTTTTTTGGGCTGTTTCACCAATGCCCTTACAGTGATGATCAAAAAGGCATAGTACCATGATCTGAACCAGGTATTCAAATTATTTCACAAGTTTTCATCAACTTCTTGGATGCAGTTTTCTATTTTTTTTTTTAAGAAAGGTCATTGAAATCATTAAGTAAGCTGAATTATTCTTACCTTCTTCAATATTACTCTTTTTAAAATTAGAATTATTTCTCAAGCATTGTCTGGTATTGACTAATCCTTTGTTCAATTTTCAATTAAATGAGTGAGTTCTGAATTCTTTGGAAGAGGTAATTGGTCACAGTCGCAAGCAAGCTGGGTTTCTGGTGACAGAGGAGAGAAGGGGAAAAGGCAAATAGAAAGATGTTGCTTTATGAAATCCCGTGGGTATTTTTCATATATATTTCACCAACTATCAATAAAATCTGTTGCTAATTTAAAAATAATAGAGCATAAAACCAGAGTGTATGAAGTTATAGTGAGTGCTGAAGTAAAAGAAGTTTTTAAGCTTGACATAATTTCCTATTCATTCTTTCACTTACCTTACAAAACAGAGATGAGGAAATGGTATATATTACTTCCCTGAGCCAGAAGATACTGGGAAAAAAAAAAAAGGTCAGAAGGAATGAACTTTTACTTCCTCTATGGGTAGTGTTCTGCTCCTCTAGTAATTTTTTTTTTTTTTTTTTCCCCACTCCTAATAGGCTGTTTCTGGAAGAATATTTCTTCTTAGCTCTTTTACATGCTTTAGTGTTAGTGGCTTGAGATCTAAAATTGGTTTCTGGAGAAGACGTAGGTACACAAATTGTTTTTCTGTCATTCAGATAGCTGAGTATAGGGAAAGGAAATCCCACTTTTTATTAGGCAGCTATGGTCTCGTTGATTGCGTGGAGGAAAAACTGCACACTGAGATCCCTTCTATGAAAAGTTCAGATGTTGGGATTTTCATGAAACGTTTTTAGAAGCTCGGATGCAAAGCTGGATGGTATGTTGATTCCAATTTACAGCTAACATTCTGTTTCTAAATCACTGTTTGGATCTATTGGGAATTGATCTTTATATGTATAAAAAATAATCTGGATTATTTTTCAAGTGCGGAGGAGATAGAGCTGGGTATTGATTTCTTTTGCAAAGTGAATTGTCAGTATTTGACTGAGTTGATGTAAAGATATTTTCAGTTTAATAGTTGTGGCAATTTTTGTAAGTGATGGTCGGTAACAGAATGAAAATCTGGTTTCTAGGTGTGCTGTTGTCTTGGTGCTGCTAATTAGATGTGACTTTGAGCTGCTGTTTCACTGCCTGCCAGCGACTTGTGCCCTATAACCGTAAATAAATTGATTTGATGTGATGTGTTCAACAAAATAACCAGAAATAGATGTATGGTCGTGGAAACCTTTACTGGTTATATAGTTGTGTGTTTATACTGCAGTGTTTTGTCCAGAATTTAATTGAAAACAACTCAGTGTGGTTTGGCTGCCTCTCTAGGTACAGAAAGATTATTATATACAAAACCTTGGCCTTCTTGCAGCAGTTATTTGGAATAAGTTAGATATAAATCCTCATTTCTTCTGGCCACGGTAACGTGGAATTTCAGAAGAGAAGCGTTGGTCTGGTTTTACCGGGCAAGGGGTGGGGCTGGGGCTTGTATGCAACGGGAACTTCATTTTGATACAGATGGGTCTTCTGTTGAATCTCTGAAGAGCTGTTAAGAGCACGAATCATTTTGCTACATCTGCTTTAGTTCCTTGGGGCTTAGCTAGTTCAGTGGGAATGTGGGAGTCTGAACACTCGGTGGGTCACACAGGATACTATTCTGGCTTGTGCTTTGCTTTAATAGCCATCTAGCCATTAATGCTGATGAGAAACGGACCAGTTGCCAAGAAAATAGTGTGCATTTATGCAGTGCAGAAATAACAAACTGTTCTCTTAAGTTCTATGAGATTTCAAGTTGTATGATCGTGGAGGTTCTAGGTGCCTGTGAGCTGTTGCTTTGGCTGTGCTATTGATAAGCATGTAATTTGTATTACCTGCAGTCGTAATGCTTTGTTTGTGAAAATGTAGCTTTTCTGTTAGCAAAATAACTTCTAAGCCCTTTAAAATGTCACTTTTAAGCCCGTTATTGAAATCTAAGAGTTGCTACTTTCTACTGCATATAAATTATTTTGCCTATCTTATTTCCATGGAGACTAGCATCTAGTGATGCATATTATTGTAATTGCAGGGGATAATAACTTTTCATATTTTTAGTTTTGATGGCAATATCCGTGTCAGTGTTCAGGTAGTTAATGCTGCTGGGTCTGAGAGTCAAAATTGCCAAGCAGTTTCTCTGTGTGGAGAAAACTCTTCGCTATGTCTGTTATTTCCATTGTAAAGAACTTCACCTGATGGTCCAATATTTTGAGTTTGTTCCAGGAAGATTAATAGTAGCTGTTTTATCACCCCTGATTAGATACTCCTAAGATACATATTAGTAATTACTGTTTTAGAGGGTTTACTTTTAAGGCATACACTTGAATGTTTTCATTTTTTTTGCTTCCATCTCGGAGGTGAACAAAACCCTGGGTTGACCTCTCTCATGCACATATTCCCAGTGCATAAACTCACAGGTTCTCATTAATCTCCTTTATCTGTAATTTGCAATGCAGTGATTCATAACAAGGTGGAGTTTTTATTGGTTTGATGTCGCATATGGTATTATTAATGAACTTAGTAACCTTATTTCAGTATTTCTTATTAAACTACCTGAGTTTTGCACAAAATGCTTCTATGATGACCAGGTAATGCTTAAGCAATATTGCAGGAAGCCTTTTTCCTATCAAAGGCTTATATGGTGATATAACATTAGGAAAAAAAAGAAAATCAGTCTTTTCCATTTCTTCAGAGCCAAAGGAAATCATCAAAGTTGGGTTTAATAAAGACTAAAAAGAAGTCAGTGGGTAAGAGCACTTAAAGAAGGGCTACGTTGGTTTTTGTGCTAAATTGCTCTGCAAAGAAGAGCTCCACCTAAAAGTGAAGGCCTGTATTTTACCTGCTTTTGACACTTCAAAGTTAAGTGCAGGTTTTCTACTGCCTCGTTTGTCTTTAACTCCTCCATTCAAGTCCTGTAATTGCTGTAAGCATGCCCCAGCAATTCGTGATAATTGCTGAACAGTTTGCTTTTTGCATGTCCTGTAACCTGCTTCACCATGCAATTGGAAGGTGCAATTTTTTAGCAGTAACTTAGCCAAAGAGTACCTGCAATGTGTCAGAAGTATTTGGGAAAATAAGGTACAGCTCCTCATTCTGTTCAGTAACAAGCCTCTTCTGGGTTTTGCTGATGTCAAATGTTTTCAGTGCTCATCAGGCAGACATGCAGATGTTTAATTTTCCTACAATGAATTGTCACATTTATTTTCAGACAAATAGCTCATGATGGTGAAGTTAGACATGTGCATAACATTTGCAGTATTGTGGCCTTAATGAATTACTATTTCAAATATGATCTTGGTCCAATATGTAACTCATTTCAGAATTTAAATTACCGTCATATTTTGTAACTTGTATTTTTTGGGTTTTGCAAGTTATCATGTAGAACAGAAAACGAGTCCCACTGGCTTGCTGTTTAAGACAACTAGTAAGAAAATATCAAGACCTTTGTCCATAAATACACTTCTTCCTAAAAGGAAAACAAACCCAACAGGAAAAATGCAGTGTTTGTCTGAGATCGTTGTGTCTCCCTGTGCACAGACCACAGTTCACAAGGGTGCAAAGATTAACAGCAGAAGATAGAACACCCCAGTTTCCTTTTTTACTGTTTTATTGTCATCAAAGATCTGGTTTTTCTAATATTCCGCAAAACAGCTGGTGGCTATTCCAGACCTTTGTAGGAAAGCAGAAGTAGAGAGTCCATCGAGCCTGATGTGTCTTTCTGTGACACATTTGCTCTACAGACTTTTTCGTCAATAATGCTGTTTGGGTTTTAAAGAGAGAGTAATTTTGCTAATTAATTTTTAATTAATTTTACTTTTTTCTAACATTTTAATTAATTGTGGTGGCTGCAATGTGATGTACCCATTAATCGGATATTCTGTGTCTTAAAAACTACTGCCAGTATAGCTAGGAAAAAATCCTATGTTATGCTTAAAGATACTTTAAATGGACAAGAAGAGATTAAAAATGGTAGGGAGTAGTAAAAATATTAGACACACTCAAAGCAGCTGAAGTACTGCACTTTAATGTTAATATACCTGAAATAACTGAGCAGTGTAAACTTGTCTGTACTAAGATTTAGCATTGTCTCAACATCAAACTCAGAGTTTGGGATAATTCATCTTGTGGTGACTAATTTGACATCAGAACACAGACCGACAGGTTTAAAGTCACCATAGACATTTCAGTGTTTTGGTCACTGGAGAATATAAGAACCAATTTCTTGCTGGCCGTTTCCAGATGCCACTAAACATAGCAAATCTTTTGAAGGCAAAGGTTTTATTTGTGTGTTTTGGGGGGTTATTGGTTGCTTGCTTTTGGGTTTTATAGCTCTTAGTGAAGGGGAGAAGCAGTGGGAAAGTGGTGTGAAGGTCATGTGTGTCATCTGCTGAGTGGGAGAACAGTAACCACAAGTTAAAAAAAAATAATAAATCTTTTTCTGGAACTGGGGTGTTTTTACAAGTTAAAAAAGGTCTTTAAAAGGTCTAGTGCTATTAGGACTCAAATATTTCTTTCTTAACTTCTCTCCAAATATTTTAATTTCTAACATTTTGACTTAAACTGTGCCTTTCAAGATGACCGTGTCATTCCTCTGCCCTCAGTTCTCAGAACTCCTTTTGGGAAGTCAATGGCAGTCACACAAATCTTGCAGAGGTCCTTGTGATGGTGGATGAAGACGAGTCAGTCCATTGTATTAGAAGTGGGTCATTTTATAGAATTCCTTTATAAAGGAACTGTAGTATTTATTCAGTGACACTCAGAGACACCAAGGTGTAGCCAGTCCTACAAAGCTGCTTCAGCTGATAGGGTATGGAATGCAAATATATGTCAAAAATACAGAAATTGCAAAATGGGCAATGTTGAATTAAAGGAAACAAGCTGAAGAACTTATTTTCTGATATTGCAAATATTTGTACTAGAATAATTGTGTGAATAATTAGTCTCAAGATGATTTTGAGTGTTGGCTGATTCCTTTGTTTTACTGATGAAAATTGTTTTCAGGACAGAATATGTTGTTCAGAGGTTTTAGAGAGAAAGGCGAGCAGTGTGAAAAGTTGACTTTTTTTAGGGGATTAAGCAAGTGGATGTCTGCTCAGGACAGCTGTGAGTACAGAAAAACCCTCCTGATTCATGGGTAAGAGCTGCAGTGGAGGAAAGCAGAACACCAGGTTAAGCAAAAACCAGTTAATTAAAACTGTCTAAAATTTGAAGTATCAGCCTGGTCCAGAAACCTAGTACAAACACTGAACATTGAGTAGAGGTAAGGAATGGTTTAGCTGTCAAATAAGTGGGACAGAACAGAAAGAGAAATTAAGAAAATGTGGTTGAAATTTTATTTTTATTGGTGATATCTCCTTATGGTAAAAGTCCATTTTACAGTTAGTAGCTTTTCCAAACTTATTTTGGTTTTGCATGTTAAGTTTTTAATAGTATCATCAAATTTCTTCTTTCAGGCAAAATGAGCATAAGAATATCTTTTTGGCAGTTGCTCAGTTATGACTGTAAAAGGAATTGTGCAAAAACAATAATTGAGATTGCTGTTCAACGGGACTTTTTTTTATAAGCAGCAGATAGTTTCCTTTTGATTCCTTAGTGAAAGTTCTATTCACACATGTGTATATTTAAATATTTAAATGTATTAATAAATTTAGTTATTTTGGAAAAAAAAATCACACACACCCCCTTCACCTACTATTCTGTATATCTAGAATTACATATTCATTCAACATATTTGTCTGATACGTTTTGTCAAGATATTAAAAAAAAGGTGCGGAAAAAATCAAAGTGCTTGTTGAAATTAACTGAATCAATGTAAACCTGGGAATGGTGGAAAAATACATTAAAAGTTCCACTTGAATGGCACTAAAGATGTGTATATCTTTGATATGGAAGAAGGATCACATAGCAAGGAAGAGTATGTTAATTATTGTCATAGAAGTCTTGATACAAATTGTGGAACTTACAGTAGCAACTTTAGATTTAAGATTTAGCTTCAGTTGTGGAAAAAATTAAAGTCAGATTTTTATTCAAGCAGTCTTTTATTAATGGTTTGAAAAAATTATTTCACAAATAAGTAAATTAATTTCCAAGTTTGTAAATGTGCTTTCTAGTATATGTGGGTTTGTTACAATGGCGAATTGCTTCTAGCTGTGATGTGTACTGATGTTTTAAGTAGCCAGTGTATTATCTTTTACATTACATTACCATCAGTCTTTTTCTAATGAGTGATTTGTAACTAATGCCTCTTTCTAGTGGGGAGGAAAATAACTTAAGTCAGTTTTCTGTGTGGATTTAATTTGATTGCAGAGATAATTTCCTTCCTTTTCATTGTTTGTCGTACTATATAGTCTAGTTATTCTATAGATATTACTACAGCTTTTTATTTTATTTAAACCTTCTGTCTGGGTGTTTCAACATGTCTGAACCCGCTTAAGGAAATACACAGGTTAAATCTGGAGATCGAGGCACATCCATACGTCTGTATCATTACACCTCTGCATGTGTAAGACATAACGGTGAACACAGTTTATAACTGATGATCAGGGCATACTTTATTGACTACTGAGCTGTTTAAGCATCCCAAGAGCAGGGTTAGCTCTTGAACGCTCAGAAAACATTTCTCTCCCTCTTTTTTTGGGAGTTTTCTCTATGTGTGGGAAATGGAAGTGTTTCTGTCATCATGGATTCCTTAGTCAGGGTTTACATCAGAACTCGTCAGGGGTTATCCTGCCCTGTGGACAGGAGGGCTGGAGAAAAGGTTGGAAAAGACTTGTGCTATGCTGGCACGCTGGTTTTAGGCTTCAGGGCTGTGTCACAAGGACAAGAAAAACATCTACTCCTTTTCTAAAGCATAAATTGAAATCCTCCCAAAACATTAAAAGAAAACTTTTTTTTTTTTTTTCTTTGTGTCATGTTCCTAAGGAGCAAATCCTGAGTGTGGCGATACCCATTTCCTTTCACTGCCTCCTCTCCCCTGTAAATAATCTCGCAGTCACTTTGCTCTGCGGGTCATATACAACTGCATTCAGTAATAGGGTTGAAAAAAGCAATAATACTAAAGTCAGTGTTTTAAGGATGTTTGCCAAAAACCTTTTTTCAATAATACAGATAACTGAGTCTTCAGAAGAGAAGAAACTGCTTCCCAGTTTTGGACTTTAATGTTTTGGGGGGTTTTGACATGAAATATTCCTTCCTCTCCTCTTGGCGTGCAGGGTTGTCTGGGAGAATGTAATACTTTACAGACATATTCACAGACATTTTCACTTGTTTTTCCTCAAAACGCATTAGACCATACCTTGCAAGAATACCTAAGATCCCCTTTGGCAACTCCGATGGTTTGGCCAAAAAAAAATTTTATCTGTAGTATGGCGCTGACATGTGTTCAGTTTCTGCTACGTAGAGTGCGTTACATACCCCCAATAGGGAAAAACACTATTCTTCTAGTTGATGTGAGGTCAGTAAAATAAGATTTCTTATTTTTGCTTGGGTGATCAAGATTTTCTTAGCATTTATTCAAAAGAATGTGGTATGCCTACTAAATTCTAGTAAAGATTTTATTATGGTAATGCTTACAAATAGTTCAGCAAATTTAAAATATTAGTTACAGTGTAAAAGTAAGCTTTTGAAAAAACCATTTTCCTTTTTAGTTCCTGAAAATAAGCAGTTTGGTTTAAAAGCAAGAGTCTTATGCTCTAATTATCCTGCTATGGCTTAATTTTGTGATTTTCTATTTTTGTCTGCACCTAATAGTTTTTAAAATTTAGCAGAACAATGTTGCACTGCTGGTAAGAGATTGTCATACACACTTTCCTAGATGTTGTAATCTCTGTATTTATTAATGGACATTATTTATTATGTCTTGTCTTAGAAATTCTGAATGGAAGTGCTGTATCTAATGTTAGCTTAGATTCTACTTATGAGACTGCAGTATTACTGGTGACATTCTTACCTCGAATCAAATAATAATCTAACTTCATATATACAGTTTTGGAATAAACAGTAAATGAGATGGCATCGCATTTCTCTGTTGCCTATGAAAGGGATGTTTATTTATCATCCCCTTGTATTTGTAAATTATTTCAGACTAATAATTTCATGAAGCATTTGAAGATTAAAACTGCATCGTGTTTTGACACTCGTGTAAATATTTGGCCATTTAAATGATACTAGCAAGCTATAAACTTCTGATTAATCACTGTGGAGCTGTGCAGTTCAGTATTGGTATGTTTAAAAGGGTTTGGAAAAATCGATTTTCACTGACATTCAACTGCTAGGCTTTCACAACAACAAGGCTGAGGCAAGGAAAGGCTATGAGACACAAGATAATTTTCTCCTGCATTGTGTTTCCAGAGCATACATCCAATATTGAACTGAAAGTAGCAGTGGGGTTATGCTCTGCAGTGGCTCATACACTGGTGCATATAAACGAACTAAAGCCTGTGCTGTGAAATCAATGCTTATGGACTTTGGCATGTGAAAGTCAAGCATTCACAGCTCCACATCAAAATGTTCTATTAATTTTAAAGTTAACGGACATCTTATCTGCTTGTTTTATTGTTGGGTTTTGGGGTTTTTTTAATAATAAATACTAAGGAAATTGCTTCTTTTTTTTTTTTCTCTCCGAGATAGTCATTCGTGTTTTGTTGCATCTTAATCTCAACAAGTATTTAATAAATAGTCTGGGGATTGCTTGTGCTTTATTTTTTAAAAGGTACATTTTCTAAGCTCTGTGATATAGTTTAGCTCTAACTATTTCAATGTGAAAACTGACTGTATGCCTGTCACTGACAATGAAGTACTAATATCTGCTTTGTCTCGCTCCTTATTTAAATAACTACTAAGGTTTGCAGGAACTAGTAAAGTAGAGCTATTAATTAGGTCAAATTAAAATAAACTTGCTTTAATATGATACAGCTAATTGGTTAAAGTTTGCCTTTTGCCTCAGTGCAGCCGTTAGTTTTTCTCCCTTGCAGCAAGGTTTCTTGATAATAAATGTCCTTTCATTATCGGCAGTTTTCTTCTAACCTCTGTGTCATTTAGCTGATTTTCATCCTCCTTGTGTTTCGTGTTCCAGTGGCTCTTCACATTTATTATCAAGCCTTAACTTGAGGGGGAGACAGAAAGGCATAAAGTAGCTGTGCTGGGTATACAAAGATATTTGGGTTTGTGAGTGTACTTGTTGGGGTGGGGGGTGTTTGAGAGCTCGAAATGATCTTCACCTGCATTCATCTTAGCCTGAGATAGCGTGGTGTTACTTGCAGTTGCCAGAAAGAATAATCAAGGAAAATATTCATCTGGTTTGGGTTGATAAATAAAACCAGTTTACTTCATGAGAAAGCTTGTGACTGTGCCAGAGTTAATAAAAAGTTGAGATGAACTTTGCTTGTTACGTTCAAAGGCGCTCTCCTTCCAAAAACAGCTTTCCATCAGATACTGCTGGAATATTGGAAGTCTCCTTGCCATCAGTGAGTCATACGTGTTGTAATCTGCAGGCTGTGTCCCTGCATGGGAGCCAAATGTTCAGAGATACCTACGTATCTTGGGTCCCAGCTGTCCTCATTTCTTTCATGTGGTCTCTCCCTGGAGGAGGAGGGAAGGGTGAAATGCTGGGGATCACCTCGGGGGTTTCTAGTCTTTGCACTACAGAATATTTTCGCTGTTAAGTCATCCACTATGTAGTTCTGCTCAAAGGAGTCCTTGGATTCGAAGGAAACTCAAGAGCATCAGAGTCTGTACTGACAAACGCTTTAAAAAAGAGCTTTCGGTAACTTTTTTTTTTCCTTTTTACTGTCTAATTATGCCCTTTCTCCATATCTGCTCATCATACACTTTGCCATGATTGCAAGTACCAAACAGTGGTTAGAGGTCATTGCTGCCTTTCTTCAAAACGTCAGATGTTGCAACACCAGCTCTTCTCTTCCTCCTGACATTCTCTTTCAGACAAGACTTGTGACTTTCGGAAGAAGTCTTACCACTTTGTGCCACTCTTTGAATGGATGAGAAAATACCAACTGTAAAAGGAAGGAGTAGGTTTGCCTGAGGTAACTCCTGTGACAGGGTTGTGATGGCTGCCTTCCTTCAGTAGTTGGCTGTTTCTCTGCTCTGCTCAGAGACTGACCGGACAAGAGTTGTCCGGTGTTGCAAACAAACTCACAGCCATGTCTCTTCTGCTGCCTTGCAAAGCTAACAGGACGTCCATCCTGGACGGGCCATGACTCTCAAACATCCTGTCTTACTAATGAACTCCAGTTCTGGGCGTTGAGATACAGAACTAATGTAAGATTTCAGAAGAAACTATATATAGCTGAAACAGATGAGTCCCTAAAGGAGTATAATTAAGTGGCCAGAATAACATGGTGTTAAAAGGAAAACCACCTTGAGGTTTTTGTTGTTGGTTTTTTTTTTTTTTCCTTCACTGTTCTAAGCATCCATTTCTTTCCTGGAATTCTGTCACTAAACAGCTTTCTACTTCAGTGCACTAACAAAAATTAGGGGAAAAGTGGTTATAATTTGTTTTTCAGCCTTTTGTAGTTTTCATGTTTGTCAGCATTCCTTAAATGCGAGTTTACTTCCTGATCTTCATTATGATAGTTCCTCTTCTATTCAAACACAATGATTTGGAAATATTTTTTCAAGCTTAATCACTTAGAGCGAGACTTACAAAGGAACCATCATAGGAAAACTGAGATTTGAGTACTTGGACTCTGAGCAAAGCTCAGAAATAATGGTTTCCTCATTGTTTGATAAGAATGTGCAGTTATATTATTGTGATCTTTGGATGTTGTTTTTGTTGCAGCTTTGCGTGCTGCCAAAGCAAATTCATGTCATTTGTGTTTTTGACAGTTAAAATATTCAATTAGTGTTGTTTGAAATTGCAGTAATTGTTCATGTTGTTCCATACAGCACATTGCAACATTTGTGAATTGCTAGCTTAAAGCTATATTGCATATCAATAAAGGACTAAAGCAGAAGAGCAATTATTTTTTTTTAAAAAAAAAGTTTGTCTTCTTCCACAGACATTTCTAATACTTCTTTGTTTCTTAACACTTAGTAGTTTATTATTTAAATTTTTTGAAATTTAATTATGTAACACTGGTTTTGGTGTAAACGAGGATGGCATTTAAACAAACAAATGAACAAAAATCAACCCGAAAACCCCATCAGGGTTGTTTCTGTAGGCAACTATTTACTTGTTTCATTCTGGAATAAACTTAAGTCTTGGAACTGCAATTAAGCTTATATTGGTCTTGTTATTCTTACATACATTACTGGATATTCACAATAGAAGTTAGAGAAAAAAGAGTAGGTGCCTGTGGGAAATGCAGAAAATAGTGACAAAGCTTAGACAGTTAATACAAGTCTGCTTCTTGTAACTCAGTGCTGTTCTTAAGCAAACTGCCAAGCAGCACAGCATTTTTATTTCTATGAAGAACTGAACTACAATAAACAAAAAACCAAGATGCAGTGCTATTAAGATTATAGGAAAGGAGTGACAGCGATGCAGCCAAGGAGAGAGCCGTGGACTGAGCTGAGTAATCCACCTCATCTGCGGAAAGCCATTGCACAAACTGAGTAAACGAACACGGCCTCCAAAGAGGAGGCTCAGCTCCAGACAGTTCAAACATCCACAGTTGAATAGCAACAAAGTAAATGCAGAAGGACTGAGGAGGAGGCTGTCCACCTGAACTCAGTAAATTGAAACCAAACAGAAAATTTCCTGTGGAGGTTTCTACACTGTCTGCCTCTCTCTTCTTGGGAATCAAAAAAGCAAATTAAATTCTATCCTTGAAGCTGAAACATATGAGTTCTTTCACGTAGAATATCTGTTGATGGAATGATGTTAGGCAGTCATTTGAAAGAGTCTAAGAGGAATGTGCTTTAGGGGAAAAAAGGATATTGTTAAATTCATTAAGGACTGCTTTCATTAGGAAAAAAAGTTGCCAAAGATCTCACACACTGAGGTCTGTAAATAATTGATCATTACCTAGGTCTGTCATATGAAAGTCAAGTACTGAGATTGCACCTCAGTTGTCCTTTTTTTTTGGTTTTTTTTAGGAAAAGGTATTTGAGGTTATTTGAGTTAAAATTTAAATTGTATTTATTTTGCAAGATAAGTATGAGGAAAGGGTTTGAGTCTTTGAAGAAACTTTGTAGGCTATTGTTAAGTGAGATTTGTTCTAAATGTACTTAAGCAATGTGTAGGTACGTAAGAGTTTTGTCACTCCAAACACCCTTTTGCACAGACAGGAGAGCTGCTCGTACTCTTAGGTTTTATAACAGAAATGGGGTACATTCAAAGTGATACCTAGATTGATGGTACAGTGCTCCTAACAAAATGGATAATGAGGTTGTGTTTAGTTGCAGTTTTTTAGGACTGGGGCTTTTTGTGAAGATCTCTAAAGGTGTAAACTTAGTTGGTAAACAGTTAATGAATTAGGTGATAAACTTAAATGGATGTCCTAAGGTGTTTTTAAAATAATAATTTGTTTTTAATAATAAAGTTGTATAATTTTATTTAATTTTTATTTAAATTATTGTTAGTAGCCATGAATCCTTGCAGTCAGCTTTACTGAGATACTTTTGACTTCTTTCTCTGCAGGCAGAACTTGTGAAGGGAAATCTGCAAAGCGTTGGGCTCACACTGCGCCTTGTGCAGTCCAAGGAGGAGGATGCAGGGCACGTTGTCATCGAAACTGTGACTCCAAACTCACCTGCTGCAGCTGCTGATCTACAGAGAGGAGACAGACTGCTGGCAATTGGCAGTGAGTGATATGTCAGCTCTCACAATAAGGGTCATCTTGTCGTGTATGCAGTTCAGCTTATCTCCCTTTCTTAATAATTACAGTTGTGCTTGGTACTCAAAAGCTAACATTTATGTATTTGTGGTCACTTAAGATCTTTGCTTGATTTTCTTGCATATTTATGTACTCCTTCCTAGGTAAAAGCCAAAAGAAGCTTGAATAAACACTTGGCAACAACATTAATAACAGAACAAACAAACAACAAAACAATAAAAGCCCCTGCCAAAACATTAATGTGACTCAGCTAGCAGGAAGTTTAACCTTTTAGAGAGGTTTTACAGACCAGAGCTTAAAAACTACAGTGAGTTCTTTTGCTTAGGTACTGCCTTAATAAATCCTCATTGCAATACTCCATTGGTTTAAAAGGGTTTTCAGTTCCTTTGAACAGATGATTGATGATTGCTTTAGAACAAAGGAAAAGTCATTTTTACGTGATCTCCTGCATGGCTGTATTTGGACTGTGTGCTCATTAAGATATTTTAGCTTGCATGTAATTTGGAGATATGCAAATGGCTCTGAAAGTTCTGCTCAGGAAGATAGTTCAGCTCACTCCAGCCACACTGATAATGCAGCATCATGCCCATATTTTGTTAACATATTGGAACTATTTTCATTTTAGCCTGCTTCTGTTATAACTGTGTTTAAAGATACCCATCTTTTTTGAGTCCTTTGTTAAATGTCTGCTACTGAAAAGTCCAAACTTACAGTAAGAGTGAGGTTAAAACTGTTTCCATATCAAATCAACATTACTATGTAAGATTAGAGTATTATTACAAGCAGCAAACTGGAGTATTTATGTAATTATTTTTTCCGGGCTCCATATTTGTATGATAAAATGAAGAGAATCCGTTATATTTCAATTAAGCTCTTCTGTAACAATTGGCTTCCTTTGCTACTGAGCAGCAATGCGTTTCTTGACTATTTTTGGTCATTTAGATTATTATAATTATTAGAACTTAACAATATTTGTCTTTTTTTTTAATAGGTGTTAAAATCACATCAACTGTCCAAGTGCTGAAGCTTATTAGACAAGCTGGGGACAGAGTTTTAGTCTTTTATGAAAGGCCTGTTGGGTATAATCAGCATGGATCAGCAGTGCAGGATGGATTTGGACAATTCGAGGACACAGCTTTCTTGGCACAGGCAGAAGATGACCAGAATAGTTTAGCAGCTGATGCTGAGAGCAGAGACTTTGATTCAGAATTTGAAGACTTAGCTTGTGATGCACCTGACCAAAAAGAAGATCTGCCAACAACTCCGAGTCCCAAACGGTCCGTAGTAATTCTTGCTGCTAAACCTCTTGGAACTATATCGCCCATCCTGAACAGAAAACTGCATTTAGGAAATTATCAAGCAGCATCAAAAATGCAACAAAAAGATGGGGCTAAAGTGGCAACACCTAAAACTGCTGAGGTTTCAGATGCATCACAGCCATTGGGTAAACAGTCACAAGGATCCAGTACTAAGCCTCCTGTGCCACCTAGGCCACAAATTAAGCCTGTTTTGTCTACTACTGATAGCCAAAATGTGTTAGAAACTGGAGGTGTGTGTTCTGATAAGCCAGAGAGGCCACCTCCACCTGCTAATAACGGAGAAAAATCTACAGAGAAGATAATTAAAATTAGTGATCAGATAGAAGACCCAGCAGTATCAAAAGTAGTAACAGCACCAAAGCAAGATACATTAAAAGATGGACTTACAGAAAATGTGCGTAGTTGCAAAGAGAGTGATGATCATCGAACATGGGAATCACCAGAAATTCCTTATAAAATCCGTCAGGGCCGATGGCCAATGACGAGAACGTCCTCCTGTCTATTTGAAGTAGAAAAATACCATAAGTACCTTAATGTTGCACTGTGGTGCAGAGACCCTTTCAAAGCAGGTGGTTTTATCTGCTTAGGATATGCAAGCATAAAACTTGAAGAAATTGCTTTAGATTGTCTGGCTACGTCCTCGATGGAATATGTTAGAAAATTTAAACTGGATGCTCCTACACCTAAAGCAGCAGTCACCAGAACAGCATTGCGGAGTTTGACAACCCATAAAGGCTTCAATGAAAAATTTTGTTATGGTGATGTAACTTTACAATTCAAATATTTAAAAGAAGGTGAAATAGATGATTCAAGCGTATTTCTGGATAAAGAGAGGGAGTGTCACTTCGAAGAAGAAGCTCGTGCCCTTCAGAAAGAGGATCCTTTCTTGGGACAAGTTCTCTCAGAGAACAAGCATAACTTTCAAGATACTCAGTTTCAGAATCCAACTTGGTGTGATTACTGCAAAAAGAAAGTATGGACTAAAGCAGCTTCACAGTGCATGCTCTGTGCTTACGTTTGCCATAAAAAATGTCAAGAAAAATGTTTAACTGAGATGCCCTTTTGTGTAGGAGCTGAAAAGCGGCTCGATCGAACTGCGGGCAGCAGCAGGGCAGAGGGACAGGAGGCTCCCCCGGCCGCATCCTCTCGGGTCGATTCCGAGGCCAAGTCTGTTAACAGAACTACAGGTCTGACCAGGCATATCATCAACACGAGCACCCGCCTGCTGAACCTCCGGCAAGTGCCCAAAACCCGCCTGGCCGAGCAGGGGCCGGACGTGGCCGAGCCCTCGCCGAAGCACACCCCGAACACGTCTGACAACGAGAGCAGCGACACCGAGCTCAGCGGGCCGAGCAGCCCCTCCAAGCGCGCCGCGGGCACCGGCATCAAGCTGGTCCGCAAGGAGGGTGGCCTCGATGACAGCGTCTTCATTGCTGTCAAAGAGATCGGGCGTGACCTCTACAGAAGTTTACCCACAGAGGAGCGTTTTCAGAAATTAGAGTTTATGCTGGATAAGCTGCAGAATGAAATAGACCAAGAGCTGGAAAACAATAATTCGCTCGTTAAAGAAGAAAAAGAGACGACGGATGCGAGGAAAAAAGCCCTGATTTCTGCTGCATTGGCTAAGTCGGGTGAGAGACTGCAGGCCCTCACGCTGCTGATGATCCACTACAGGGCAGGCATTGAGGATATAGAGTCCCTGGAGAGCATGTTCTTAGAGAGGCAATCCAAAAAAGTGACTAAAGATTTCGAGGAATCCAGTATAGCAGAAGAAGTGGATAGCGAAGATGGCAGTCTGACAGAGGCTCCAACATTGAATATCATATCAGAAGAACCAGTTGATCCACCTCAATCAGTAGACTGATATTTACATATTTAGTCTTTGAAGGAATGGACTAAAAGAATACTTTGCACTTAACCCCAAACACACACAAATTAAATTAAAACACTGGTATAATGTGCGTGTCCTGCTTCTCCACAGTTAATTGCTAATAGTGGTTCTTCTCCAGCTACAGCACCATCATTTCGTTAAACTGGCTGGTTAAAACTACATTTTGGGGTTTATATTGGAAATTTATTTTTAATAACTTATTTTTATTTTTTCTAATTATGTAACCTTACCATTTCACATCAATGTGGGTGGTTTCTTTAATGTGCTACTTGCCCCCACTTCCCCTCTCCGTATTTTTTTTTTTTTAGCTAGTGTTTTCAATGGGAAACAGGCAGGATTTTCAAAATGTTTCGTTTCCATTGTATGATGAAAACATTATGAGCTTGTTGCATGCCTAAGCTGATGACTGACACAGAAGTCACCGAGGGGCCAGGCTTTTAAGTGTTGATCACACTTTTAGTGTATGTCTTCTAGGTAGTTGTGTATTTTTTGCCAAACATATCATGAAACCAAACAAAAGGTCTTTCATTTTGTCTGTTATTAATACTTACTGAAGTTACCATTGCATATCATTTGTTTTCCATGTTTTTGTTAAATACAAGAACTTTTTGTAGTTTGTAATTAACACGAAATATAGTAATGCTATGCTAAAAAAAATCCTCCTTAGAACTTCAGACTGTTCTTAGATATCAAAGTATAAACTGGTATCTCATAATAATTTAATTGGGAATATTTTCAAGGTAAGAGGCTCGTTGCCGTCCAGAATAAAATCATATGTTTGTGATGTTGTATTATCTGATAACCTGATAAAGGAAAGTTGTTCTTCACAAGAGTTGGAGGTTTCATTGCATTCTGTGAAAAAGCATGTAATGATGGTGTAAGTAATATAAAGAAATTAATATTTTGCTGCAGACTATCATTTTGGAAAGCTTAAGGTGCAAAATACAAAGTAACTAATGTTCTCTCAACACTTTTGAGTAATCCTAGTGGTAAGTTGCATTCAGCTTCTCAGACGGAAGATACAGTCTGAGCAGAAGGATCACCTTTGTCAGCAAAATGTCTTATAGCGTATATAACATGTTTTATTTGAGTCCATCTGTGAGTCCAGTAGAGATGAGGAAGAAATTCAGCCAGCTGCTTTTGAAAAGAACTGTCTGGTCTTGTGCTATGTGTAAACTGTGGATCTTAGCATCACCTGGCTAAGGCCATTGTTCTTATTTATTTCCTGTAGACATGTCTTTGTTTCATCTTCTGTGTATAGAGATTTTGTATAAAATATCATCTTTATTTTAGGTACTGTGCTAGGTACTCTTATCATTATCACTGGTATTGCTGGTAGTAGAAAAAAAATGCCTTTGTGGGAGTGGAGTTTGAGATGGTAAAATAACTCCTTTAGTTTTTGAGGTCATCTATAATGTACCTCTCCTTTAAATTTGCTTCTTGGTTTAGTTTGTGATGGGAAAAATTAAGAAGCAGTGGTTTTCACCATGGAACAGCATTCTTGTGCTTCTAAACAAAATGGTTACTGCCAGTCATGCAACTACTTGCACTTTTTTGTGAGTTCTGGGCAGTTGATACTACTTAGTTGATGTATGGAAAACACTATCCATGCTAAAACAGGCATGTGACACACTTCTGAAATTAAGCTTCAGCAAATAATCGCACAAAATTAGCTTCCCTTCTTGTCTAAAAGTTATTTAACCTATACTTGCTTGAGATGCATATTAAGACTTCCCCACTCCATTTTCTCAGCGGCTTACCATTGGTGGTGATCTGCATTCAATCCCATCAGTGTTTGCTCTTACAGACTACTATAGAGGTTTTCAAATATATCCAAGTGCTTCATTTAAGCCCTGGTGCACATGAAGGAGCTGTGGAAACAATGCAAATACTGATTTCAAAAACACATTCATGGTTTTAAATTGACTTGTATAATAGAGTGGGTAAGAAGAGCTGGATATCGTTTTCCTCGCATAGTGTTGCTAATGATGATGATGATTGTAAGAGGTAAATGAAATGTAGTGCAATATTTTTAAATATACTGAATGGAAAAAGGGCAAAATAGTTGTATTTTAGTGATAAGAAGGAAAACATAAATTCCTATTTGGCATTATTTACAATAAATAGTGAATCTCGAGGGGGAAATTGTAATACTACATTCCTGATGTAATCTTTGCTTCATGCTTGACTGTAAATAGCTGAAAATAAAGAATACCACAGAAAACAAGAATATCTTGACTTAATGATATCTGACTAGGTGGCAGCTACACACATTTGCAGAAGACCTGCCTAATATGATTTTGTTGGCTATTATTTTATCATGAGAATAAGCTTTAATAAAATAGTTTTGCTAAATTATCAACTTCCTTGCATTGTGTCAATGTTTTTTAAACATTTCTATTGCAGTAGCTTATCATTAAAGGCACCACTTAAAGGATGGATCTTCAGGGGAAAAACACATTTTGCATTATATAAAACTACCGATTATGGATTAATTGGGCTGAGAAATTTGAAATAAAGCATCTGTGGAAGTTTACAACTGCAGAGGAGGAATAAGTAGTGGGAGCAAATGAATAAAGTGTCTTTATCACACTTAAATTGACATAGATCAAAATATGCAAAATAGGAAAAATCTGTATTTTTCCAGGACCGAAGGGGGATTTATGTGTATTTTCTGAGTAAAATTTCTTCCTGAGTGTCAGAAAAAAAGGTTTGGTTACTCATTACTCAAAATATCCAAAGCAACTGCTAAGTTTTTATTTGGCAGTGGGGGAAAAGGTGGCACAGAGATTCCAAACATCAGTGTCTGTTTGGATTTTAATTATCTTCCTCTGCTGGTGGAGCAGGAGTGGAGCAAGAGCAGGGGAGTCACTGCACTGATCTGCTCAGCAAATCAGGGGAAGATGCTGCTCCCTAAGGCCCAGCAGAACCCTGGCTCCAGCTGCAGAAGAGGAATGTGATCCATTAATCCCTCCTTGGGTCTCCTCCTCAAATGCATGTTGCAGATTAATGCAAATTCCTCCTTCATTTTGACACACTCAAAAATGCAAAACCAAGCTATGAAGAAAGCCTTTCTGTGCTTTTTAAAAAACATATGTGAGTTGCTATGTTTGAATTATATACTTGTGAATTCAAGCAATACAGTGGTTGATCAGCTGGCAAAAAAATGAACATGTCCTGTAAGAATTTAGAATTCTTGTCAGTTTCAAATTTGATTGGATTAACAATTTCATGTTGACCATGGGAGTTTAGTGAAGTTAAGTAAAATAACTTCTCTTGGGGTAAAGTTTCAAGTGTCAAAATCAGAGTAAAATCTGAAGCTAATGTAAATAGCCATTGATGTGCACAGTTGTTACTTACTTGGTGACAGTGAAGTATTCCAACCCACGACAGAATCTTTGTTCTGAAGGAGCTCTGAGAAATGCTTTCCCACCAGCTGAGACACCTGACAGCTTTCCCCACGTTGGTAAAACACACTGCATAAGGCAAATCATGAAGGGNTCACTTTATTACAATAGATCGTGAACTTCTGTCAGATAACTTTATTTTGATGCGTTCTGAATGCATAATTAGTGACAGAGCAATACTTGAAGTTTGATCCACTATATTTTTCATATTTTTTGACCATAGTATATACGCTTTACAAAACTATATGTAAACATAGTATCTATGCTGTAGTACATAAAACATCTGCAATTACATGAGAGAAGGCACATAAAGATTTTCATTTTACAAATGAAATGATACACCATGGTTGAGAAGGACATTGGGATTGTTTTTAAAACGCTTTCTTTCCAAGTCTTGTTTTTTTCTAAGTGCAGACAGGGACTGTCTCATACAGTACTTCACCTGTATTGGCCCGTGTCCCCAAACTTTAAGAGAGATTGGCAACAAACTAGCTGTTTCTTCCATTTTTTTAAGCAAAGAGTATGTTTGAACTCATTAAAAAAAATAAATGTCCATTGAAGTTTTAGATGTGTATGTAAATGCATGTAAAGGAGTTGTTTGAACTGCTCCAGTTAGCAGCACACTTTCAGTACATGCTAAGACTAAATACTGTAATACTGCAGCTCTTCTTAACAAGTCACTGAAGATGCAACTGAAATAAAGTTGAGATACATTAAAAGATCCAAAAGATAGAAATATGAAAAGTATCCTCTTGCTGATCCATTCCCTTCTAAGGGAAAGGAACAGTGCATGTTCGTACTGACTTGTTTACCTGGTGGTGTGTCTGGGGGGCTCCATATTGCACAACTGCTTGATTAAAATTTGATTTTAGACTAATAGTAGCAATGCATTCATCTGTTTAACAGCCTGTTTTCCTCAACATTGCTGGTTCAGGGAGAACTCACTCTTTAAACTGGCAGAGAAGTTGTGCCTCTTGTTTAGTTTTTTGTATCTCTTATCACGACCTGAAGCTGATGAAAAAAGTGACAGTGCTGTCCACACTCTGAATTCCAGCTCCTCTCAATGTACTTACAAGGGTGCCACTTAAAAGGATGCAAATTGGATAGGTTTTCTTTGAGGGTTGCTTTTTTAAATTTCCAATTAAATAAGAAAGACTCAAGCTTTTGACAGTAACTTATGACTCCAAATAAAATATGAAATACTGTCAAGGCGGTGACTGTAAAAACCAAATAGTTAAAATTCACATTTTATACAGATTTATACTACACATTTAATAAAAAATAGAGTGTAATATTCAATAAAATTAAATACACAAAGAGTAACACTATACAAATGTCTATAAAAGCTCTTCCCCCCCTGTAAGGCGGTTTGCAGTCTGCTTTATAGTCACGGGTGATAAATAATGTACCTTTGGTTTTTCTGACCATTTCACTATTAAATGTACAGTACAACTAAAACCTATTTCTGGATGAGATGTTTCACATGAACCACAGCATTTTGTACACCTAAATATGTTATATGGCTTTTCTGTTATTCATCACTTTCATATTCCTCCTCTTCTTCACCTATGGGGTAGGACTGGATGTTGTTCTGGGTGTACATTTTTGTTTTCACGGGACAGTTGTGGTCCATGAGTATTGCCTGGAAGAAAACAGAGTGTGAGTATTTGTGCTTAGCATCCAGCCAAGGCTGGGGCTGCTCCAGCAGACAGCCACCGTGCTGCATGCACCACTCAGGGATTCACCTCTCCTCCCTCGAGGCAGAGCCCAAACTGATTGCAGTTAGGGTAAATTGAGTCCACAGGTCTGTGTGACGTGGGATCTTGCCCCTAAAGACACCTCTGGAAATTTTCTGTTTCCAGTATTTCAGCCCGTGTGTTAATGAAATACATCTACTTGCTTTCCAGATGCAGTAGTTTACCCCTCCCATATTTAATTTCCATCTATTAAAAACTGGATTAATGGTCAAGAGGAGTCCTACTGCTTCAAGCCAGTTCTCTTTTACTGCTTTTGTCCCCTCTTTCCATGGATATCCAGAACAGAATAACTGAGGGTAATGCCAAGAGTGGTGGTTCCAATACTGTGCCTTGACACCCACGGCAAGCTAAAAGTAATCATGGTAAGGGCCAGATAAAATACTAAATACTCTGGGCTGAATTTTCCCAAGGAGTTTTGGTGCAGCTATGTAGTGTTCTTCATGCTGAATGTGATTAAATTTGGGGGTTAATTAATTATGCAAAGACCACAATTTTGGAACCCTCCTTTTGACCCTCCTCCAACCTGAAAGAATTGGTACATTTTACTGCCATGAGCCACTTTGGGAAGAGGAGCTGTTTGGCATTTAAAGGTATGTTAGGGGTGGCAGATGCTGGAAGGTGTTGGAGCCATGGGGAGAGATCCTGTCCCTTCAGGGATGTTACAGTGAATGGGACAGGGATGTTCAGTGACGTTACAAATGAAACTGTCAGGGACCATGGAAGCACATGGTAAATTTTATATTGACAGGAAATGGCAGCCGATTTACTTTTTTCTTTTCTTTCTGTTCCTCAGCCTTATTTGATGTAAGAAAACCAAAACAAACTAAACCAGTGCAGTCAGCAAAGGTCATGACGAGGGATTAACTGGGATTTCTGGGATTCTGCAGTCCAAATATGAGCAAAACAGAAGGTCTCTGGCCTCACACACACCATTTTTTCAGCAAGATTCAATTTTCCACCTTCTGCCAGTACAAAGTGAGCAGCGCAAGCAGCAGGTGCTGTCCTTACCTTGCAGAGATGTGGCACTGCAGAATAAGACCACAACCGTGCAAAATTAGTTTCTTTTCACCCAAATAGACAACCGACAACTACATTTTGGGCCCAGGTCAGCCTTGTTCAGGAAGAGCAAAGATGGAGCGCTGGGTGGGCTAAACTTACAGATGGTGGCACTGTTCTTACACACCCTGCAGTGGCTGGGGGGCACTGAGTGCTCTGGAGCATTAAGTCTTTGGCAAATTTATATTAAAAAAAAAAAAAAAAAAAAAAAAAGCCTTGGGGTAGAGATTGAACANGAGAAGCCCTGTGGTACAGATTGGACAAGAGAAGACATTAGTTTGTAGGGGTAGGTGATCTGTATGAAGGAAGGAGAAGGAGGAAAAAAGATGATCTAAAATATACTGTAGAGGACCATGGGAAAAAACAGGTTGAGGCACACCAAGGAATAATTTGGTCAACTGGCCAGTACAGTTCTGGCTCTTCAAGGAAAAGAGAAATGAATTCTATGCTGACTCCAGCACAGCGTATGCTGTTGCAGAGGAATGTCTGCAGGACCCTGTTTCATGAAAGTCAAATTTGTGACTTTGTAGCATCTAACTAATAAAGTGTTTGCCTTTATACATCTTGGACATAAAAAGAAGGGGGAGTTCATTCCAAAGTTAATGCTTGAGGGTGAAATACACTGTGCTGGTCCCATTTTGAGGAAGTTAGAGGCAAAGAGGCAAATGTAAGATACTGTTTGTTTTACTGAAAAACCCCAAAATGAAGAAAAGAAACCAAGTTACACTTACCATTTTCTCCTCTTTGGCAGGTGGACTTCGAAGGAAGAAGCACAGGGGAGCAAAGAGGATATCCACAATTCCTATAATTGTCATGAGCCATGGGAATCCAATGGCCTTGGCAATGGCACCACCAGCAGAGGGACCTTGCACAGATAAAAAACTTTTTCTGGAGATTGCTCAGACACAAAACTTGCAGCAGTCACTTTAAACAACACTGATTTTATATACAAACCTCCCATCTTACAAATGGATTTGAAAAAACCAAAAAATAGTTTGTAATTATATCATAAAACTTTCCTGGCTCCATACCCCACATTCCTTGAGGAGATTAGAGATGTTCCTAAGGGCATCTGTGTCATGCTCTCTAGGAGGCAGGGGGTCAGTGGGGAGTTATTCCCCTCACAGACCCTTGGAACACAGCTGTGGTGTTAGTATTAAATGTTCCAAGGCCTCTTTCCTGGGCATATCCTCTTTGTGTTCAGTGCCTCCAGACACCTTCAAGCCTCTTACAGCTGATGAAGGGAGCACAACATTGCTGCAGAGGAGGGGAACAGATGCCAGTAAATTCCCTCTGCTCTGATTTCTTGCAGAAACCTCTTCTCGTAAAATCCGCGAATGCCGCTGGGATTCACACCTGGCGTTGCAGCAGATTCATTCCCCTTTTCTTAACTGTGCTTTCCAGGCAGGGAAAGGCTGGACTTACCTATGGCAAAACCCATGCAAAAGGCAACGTCAGCTATTGCATACACACTGCCATAGACTGACACGTGGCGCAGGTCCACCAGGTAGCCCATGATTGGCATCATGGAGGAGTCCACCATCCCTGCTCGTCAGGGAGAAAAACATATTTCAGGAAAGTGCTGCCTTTTTTTTTTTCCCTGCTTTTAACATCTTGGTGAACTATGTGCGAGGAAGGGATGCAAAAGCAGCTACAAGGATGTTTATTGATAACTAAACAAAAGATTTGTGCAAAAATAGTCTGTATTAGCTTTGCTTTTTATGGTCTTTGCTGTGTCTGGGGTCATGTATGGACATGTGTACATGTGACACCTGCCAGAGGACAGGAGAGATGTGGGCTTAGAGTGTATCCACACTTCCCAGCAACTGTCTGTGCAAAGCTCCCACTCACATTACCTGCCAAGTAATTAGGGGAAACTTATTTGATGTGAACTTACACTGACTGAAGGCCTAAAAGACAGCATTAGCCCCAAGTCAATCAAAATTATTTACAGTGTTTTTATCATGTCTTTTGATATACACCCTCATTCCTGTCAAGAAACAGCACAGGCAGCTCACAAAACTGCTGAGATACTTGGGATCTGTAGCTGTGCCTGTAACTCCTTTCCTCACTACACATCCCTCGTGTGAAGATGCCTCAGAACATTTGCTGAGCAGCCAACACTGAAAAGCAAGGCAGGGTCCCCACTGCAGCCTGCCTGCACGGCCCAGCGTAAGGAAACTTCACACATGTCACTTGAAGAGTATGTGTGTGGGGGCTTGGGAATTCCTCTTTATGTACAAAAATTTTAAGCCTTTTTTGCTCTGTGGAAATGTCTATATAAATCCTTTTCCACTGCAGGAAGACTGTGGGTTTGGGGCAGTGCACGGCTTCATTTCTGAAAGCAACGTTTACATCCATGGATAGGTTAAAAGATCTGTTTAAGTCAATGGAGAAATTCTGGACAGGCTTGGGGGTCCAGCTTATCTAAAGCAGCCTGGTTCAAAGTCCCTAAGCACTGCCCTTTAATCCTTCTTGCTCTGCCTGCCAGTTTGGGCCACAGCTCAGGCTTCACCACCGTTAAATCAGAATGGCAACAAAACTGATTTTCCGTGTAACCTCGTATTAAACCATTTTAACGTAAACAACAGATTGTAAGAACTCATTGCAAATTCTCTTACCTATGGCGAATCCAACTCCAAAAGTTGGTGCTATGAGCCCATAAATGTTTTTAGCAAATGGTACCTATAAAGGAAATTTCAGGCAGTTAATTATGTCACACTGCACATGCTAATGAGGTTAGTTTCTTTTCCTGAGATAAATTCTCTGAGTAGTTATGGCCCACTTTGTACAGATCTGAGAGTCTGATCCTTGTTCTGAGCTGTCATTTCAGACAACTGTGCCATTAAACCACTGACACACTTACTATTATCAGCAAGAACAAACTGCTGAGCGACAGCTCAACAGAGGAGCATCCTCCTTTCCGAGTCATCATTTCTAAAAATAATTGAAGCACTGAAATTGGAAAGCACTCAAAACTCTGATCTGGAACCTATTAACTATGCATTGTTTAATAACGTGTCATAAAAATCTCCTGGGAAAAGCACATATTTGAAGATGAGCACACAAACATTTACGTGATTTAAAAGATGTGTGATTGTCTACTTACACATAAAATACTTATTCCCACGATTAGCATCCCGAGCAAAGCGCAAAGCCACCTATTAAAGAAGAAACATCACTCAGAGATGGGTGATAATGAGATATTAGAGCTGATCCTGAATGTTTCGAAGCCATGTCTGAAGTGCTGAGTTAAACGGCAAAAGTAGCAATGTGTTCCAAAAAAAAGCAATTTTACTCCTATAGAACAAACTTTAATAATTTCCACTATCAATAAAACAGCCCTGGGAAACGCTGGAAATTGTACATGAAGAGACTGGAAGATGATTAGTATTTTTAAATTAAGCATACCTTCCAATTTTGTGCGCAAGTATCCCGAAAAGATTCGTCCCAATGAGATAAGAGATGCTAGCTGGAAGAAAAGCAACGCCTGAAAAATATGAATGAGATGTTTTATCAGCAAGGATTTTAGTGAAGTGTTAGAAGAAACTAATAAATCCCAGACACTGCAATTTTGATCTGGACACATCTAATAGAGTCCAAAGAATCAAATATCCGGTTTGTTGCAGCCTTCCCATGAAATCTAAGGGCATCATCTGTGAAATGCAGGAGCAACGTGATGCATTTGAAAAAGAGTTTTTCAGCATTAGATACAAGAACTGGTCTGGGAGAGGGGACAGAACAACAAAGAGCAAAAAGTTTATACCTAACTACAATAAGCTTTGGGCTAGGTCAAGGAAAGCAGCGCTCCTGCAGTTGCAGGGCTTCTGGAGCATATGCTCAGCACATGCAGCCAGCCCAGGATGCTCAGGGGTGGGTGAATCCCCCCTGCCAGAGGGGACAGCTGGGCTGCTGTGGCTTTGCAAGTGGCAGTCCCCTTCTAAGCCTAGGAACGCCATGAAGCTTCCTGTTACAGGCAAGTCTGTAGCGCCCTGATATGGCCCTTGGTCAAGCAGAGGCTGAAGTCAAGCATGTATCAATAATATAAGGGTGAAAAACCTTAAAAAATTGTATTGAAACGATTTACCCAATGTATTTTTAATTTTATAAAAAACCACATCTTGTTTAAAATAAATTAAAAAAAAAAAAAAACCAAAAAATAAAATAACTGTAATGGCTTCAGACAAGGACACCTGAGTAAATTCTGACCCTCTCATTCCCCACCCCCACTTGCAAAAGCACGTTGTTGGCACCAGCAATGTTTTTCTGCCCTTGAGGTTGCCACAGCAGTGGCTGTATCTGGAGTAGACGCTGTTGTCTGGTGACATCTCTGGGTTAAAAGCCAGTTATTATAGTCTGTGCTGGAGGATTCACCCTCTCCTTACACAGAAGTCCCAGGGCAGGACCCAGCCAGAGGTTTAGAAAGCAGCCACGACATCAGGGTGCACAATCCAACCATTGTCCTCACGAGTATATGCTCCTCATCTTTCACCAGGGCAACATAGGTTTTCTCATTTCCTGCCTATCCATCTTCCTTCCCATCTCTCTGATATATTCATAAGAAAAAAAAAATCAAGAGGTAATTTTCAGCACAGCAATATCCTGTGATTAAAAACCTTGAGGGTTACAGCGGTGGTGCTGGGGAAAGATTTAATTTTCACCTGTGTAACCACAGCTACTTCAGTACTGCTTGGGGCTATCTGGTTATACCAAACGGTCACACAGAGCAGACCCCGACAGCTGTAAAAGAGAAATAATACTGCAAAGGCTTGTTAAATCAGACTTGCACGGGTTGGTCTGGAAGCTGTGGTATTCTGAAGCAGAACCATAATTTTCCAAATAGGCTTTATGCACAGTAATAGTCAGTGGTCAAATCAAGGTTCTTTATACCTCCTTCAGATCATGCTTCAAACAGCTGGATTTCCAATTGCATAAGATAATAATTTGCTTAAAACCCTGCAGTTCAAGATACAATGTAAGAGGCTTAAAATTTTTAATTAATGCTGTCAAATCAGACAAAGTGAAATTGAGTCAATTACTTATATCATTAAGGAGTTAAATTAGTCTTAATTTAAAATGGATATTTTCCTTCTAGTAACCTCTGTTAATGAAGAGATTTGTAAATGTCATTTCTATTGCACCAGTAATATGCAACTGGTGAGGGAGGTAGATAGGCAATATTTATTTTTCCTTTTTGAGGTTCAAAATACCTCAGTTTGCATGTTCATTTTGCTGTGTTACAGGCTAGAAGTTACTGCCAGGTTCAGCAGTACAGCAGCACATTAAGAACTGCATCTGTGGCCACCCTAGGTCTCAACTGCATTAGTTAGAACTAAGGTCTGTGCTTTCTATAGGGTGTAGGGACACCTACATTAACATACAACAGAGATATCAGCTGAATATCATTTTCATGACAGATTTTTCTTTTTCTTTCAAACTGTACACTGATATTAAAAAATACCCTCATGAAACATCATTAAATTCATCAAAGAGATAGATGAAGGCTGGGCATCCTCTACTTAGGAAGATTCACATGAACCTCTCACACACAGTTTGTCACTCACTAGAACTTAAACCACTTCCTGGGTTTTTTTCCCCCACTCTTGCTCACCTCAAAGAGAAAGTAACTGCCCCAGCTTTTCTCTGGAGTGCAAATGGGTACATGGAGCATGTTCCCTGTTTGCCCGTGGACTTGGTTTCCCAAGACTGTGTCCCTGCCAAAAGTCATGAGGAGGTCCAAGCTGGGGCTCTCCATGGCTTTCTGTTGAAAGGGATGATTAAGCAGCCACTAAAAGGATGTCAAATATATCAAATCCAAGGGAAAGTGCTCCTCATGTCCTTGTGGCCACATTTTAAGCAGAAGTCCATCTTTCTTCCACATGTTAGCAGGAGCAGCCTGAAAGGAGGGTGTGCTGCCACAAACATGCTTTGCACCAAGCACAGTGCACCTGCAGCAGATCTCTGTGCCTGCCTGCTCGGGGCAACTCAGACTAGGAACTGAGGAAGGATTCCCCACAGGGAAAAACCAAACAGATGGTTTTGCTCTGCAGGGCTCCTCTGTAGCTCAACAGGCACCTCACAGCTGCCCTGGCCAATGCTCACTGCCAAAGCAGTGCTGGGATTCCCAATGGAGCTGGATCAACCCAGCCCTGAGGCTGCCTGAAAATATTTTTCCTTGAAAAGTGAGTGTAGCCCATTACAGGAGCCTCTATTGCAATAACATCACCCCACAGCCTATCTTTCTTACAGACCGGTGTTTGTAATCATGCAGGTTTAACACCAACACTTTAAAGGTTGTTAAAAAAAAAAAAAATAACCCCCCTGAAGCAAATAATCTTTAACAGGACCAGAACTCAGACATTCAATAGACAAACTATAGAGAATGCAAACAATATACTGTACTTTACCAAGCTGCCATTTTTTTGAGCACATGGTCTCCATCATCCAGATGGGTAAAGCCGGTTCGAGCATAGCAATAGCCATGTTTGCAAAACAGATTGATCCTTAAAGAAAGAAGGGGAGGGGAAAAAATAGTAGTAATTATTTCTTTTGACTATAAACAAAACACCATGCAAAGAATGGACGCTTTTACATAAAATACTGCACTTTTCACAGCCTTATTTGTCATGTGTCAGATGGTGATTAACATTAAATAGAACACAATGTAAAATCACTGAACGCTAACTTTTTATATGTTTCTATTCTCCTAGAAATTCTACAATAAAGGTTAAGCTACTTCATAATGTGAAAGTTTGCAGTGAGCTTGATGACATTTGGAAAGTTCACGAGGTCTGTTGTACAAATGATTAGCTAACACTACAATCACTTGGTCTTTACCTGGTCTCCTGGGGCAGTACCAGAGCTCTGTTGTGTAAGAGGCTCAGGCTCTGACCCTCTGTCATCTGAGAGATCATGCCTACATCACATGACAGGATGTGCAGATCTTTATCCTAAAAATACCAGGATACGACCACAAGGATGTCTGTCCCCTACAAATGGGAATTTTGTCTCGAGATCCTGCAGCCAGCGAGCCTATGCAGCAAACATGAGTTCAGCTTTGAGCTTGCCCAGCCTTATGAATTTCAAATGCTTACGAATCTCTTTTGAAATTCTGGACCTTTAATAACCCAGACACAAAGGATAACAAGTGGTGGAAGTGCTGATTCAGTCTTGCCTGCCAGCTCAGCTCTGCCCTACACCACTGCCTGCAGATCCAGGCTCCAGTGGGTTTGTGTCATGTTCATCTCTCCTCAGTGGTGCACTCCAGCTTTAGTGCAGGGATTATGAAACCCCATGGTATTTGTTTGGATTCAAAATGCTTTTCACGCTTACTCAAAAGACCCTCAGGCACTCAAAGCTTAATGCAGGGCAACAGGACACATCCCCTCTGCTAATCCCTTACGAAATGGCTTTCGGAAATCACTGCTAGAAGTGACAACCTCAAACTTGTATTCTCATCTTTCTTCCTAATATTTACAATCTCTGAAATTTAGGAAAATATTCTAGACTCTTCCAGTCATTTACTATACAAATTTTACTTTTTTTTTTTTTTAAAAAAAAAAAAGCTGAATTTTTCTGAGGTCAGAGAAAAATTATTTTTCTCTGAACAAGTTCCTCATCATAAGGTTCAAAACCAAATGAGCACTGATGTCATTCTTCGCTCAAACCTGTCAGAATGTATTAGACTGTGTATCCACAATCCCTAAAATGAACTTGCTGGCTAGCTGGCTCACTCCCTTCCTGAGGCAAGGAGCAACAGTTCAGCACTGCTTCGCCCTAAAGACAAAAGCCAACCTTTCCACTCGGGTGCAAGCTCCCAGAGCGTGTCTGTAGGGAGCCCCAGTTAAACACCTTGGGGCTGGGCTCTTCCAAGCCAAAATCAGCCATGCTCAAACAGCTTCCTTGATGCTGGAAAAAAACATTTCAGGCTGCACAAAGTGCAGCCAGAGGAAGCAGGACCATTCTAACAGAGACGGCTTAAATAGCAAAGGTTTGATTCTACTCTGAACAAACCTCACAGAGGAATGACAAACAGGTGTGCTTGCACACGGTTGTGGCACCTACTTGTCCTTAGGCCAGGAAGCACCACCAGAGCTTACCAGAGTACTCAGGGATATGGTGATAAAGGTACGTCAGATCTGTAGAATGTGCCCCAAGAGAAAAGTGCGAGCCTGAGCTGGTACTCTGCAATCTCAGGCAAAGTCCAACAAAGAGCCTGCCAGCTCAGCAAAGCTTCCCCAAAAGAAAATAAATTATTTTTTTCCTCTGTCCTGCATGGAGCTGACCTTTCTTTAAAGGGCCATGTGTCCAGGGCGTAAATCCTACATCTTTTCTTCCTTGAATTAGATTAAATGTCCTGTGCTGGCCAGAAGGTGTGAAATTGCAGCCTTCCAGCTGAATCCCATCTCCGCAGCCAAGAACCCCCCCCCAGCTTTTGGCAGAGTGCCGTAGGCATCACTGGCATTTTTCTGTGAAAGAGCAAGCTTTCCCAGTGAAAAGCTGTCACACACCTTCTCAAGGACCAGGTATCTGTCTCAGCTCTGGTTTTTGAATCTGATCATTTGAACTAACTTGTCTGCCCACGCAACTTTGTCAGGCAGTAGCACCTGACTTTCCTGTAGCCCGTGTCAGTGAGGTCTGGCTTCAAGGATGACACTGATTTCACTCCCTGAGCTCCCACAAGCAGTGACACAACATGCCAGTAGCATTTCTTCTGCCTGGGTCAGTGAGGACTGATGACACAGACTGCGAAACATCACCTCTGACACAAACCAGAGCATTTGGCATTCAGCTCTGACAAAACCAAATTTGGTCTGCAAGGGAGATAAAGCAGGAGAAGAGGCTGAGGTTAGAGAACATCAGCATCATCTGTACTGTCAAAGCACTGGGCAGCCTCTGTCCTGGGAGGCAGAGACCCCAGGTGCTCTCCTTAATCCCACTGATAATCCATGGGAAGGACTTTCTCATACTTTATATGCTTTAACTGCTATAAGAGAAGTCACTGAATCAGCTGAATGACAAATCTGATCTCTTATGACAAGTACTGTCTTTGCTATTCTTTTCCCTCAAATGCTTTTGTTCAGTGGTCTTTCAACGCTCCAAGAATTTCTCAAGCAAAAGGGTTTGTACAACTTAAATCACAGCTCGACCAAGTCACAGAGCTAAGGTTATGATAATTCCCTAAGATCAGCAAGAAACAGAGAACGTCAAGAAATGCCTGGAAGAATTGCTCTGTTGGACAAGCAAGATAGGACGAAGAAAGGAAGCTGTGAAAATAAATATCTGTTTCCAGGTATTTTATCAACATTAGAAAGGGCCAGGCTTAATTACAGGCTCCAGAATAAACATTCAACAATGTGCAATGCAAAAAGGCAAACTTCTCTTGAGACAGAAGGCTCATTAGACAAATGATACATATAATACCCAACGCCGTTCACCATTCAACCAAGACCTTTTCTGAAATACAGCCCATGCTGAAGAGACCAAACTCACTCCCTCTTCAAGCAGAAACAAAGTGTTATTTTATAACAATATATATAAATAATAATAAATACATAATAAATAAATAATAAATATTTTATAACACTTTAACACTTGATGTTATTCCCTGTGCCTGCCTGTGGTGTGCTGGCAACCCCTCACTCTGAAAGCCTTGGCCCAAGTCACTTGCCCCACAGGAAGCTTCCTGGCCACATCTCACTGCCTCAGCAAGTCATCAGCGGCCTCTCAGTGGGAAAGACACATTTATTTCAAACTTTCTGCCTATTGTGCATCTACTGGTCCATTCATCCTATATTACCAACACAATCTTAGATCTTTTATGTAAAGTAAACCAGCAAATGACAACACTGTTAAAGCAGCTCAGCCTGAGGCATGCCGGGAAGCCAGGAATGACACCAATGGCTGGTTTAAAGAAGGAAAAAAAAGGTCTGGTACCTGCTGCAATAATGATATACGGGTCCTTCAAAAGTGTCAGTAAAGCTGTCCCCTTCTGACTCTGCGAAACAAAAGCTTGGGATTAGGAAAGGCAAGGTGATACCCCTTCCTACAGTGTTTTACCTTAATACTCACTTCTGCCTGTGTTCTGGAGGGCTGCAGAACAAGTAACTGCACAGCTGTGAAAAGAAATCAATGCTGTAACACTCCTCCAGGAAGGGGGATGGATGGCAGGAACAGGAAAGGGATGTGCTTCAGGGTGATACTGACTCAGGGTATCTACTGACCTCCATCGAACAGAGCCAGGGCTGCCAGCACCAGGAAAGGAGAACTCTTCCCCACAAACTCGTACATGACGCTCCCAAAGGGGGGGCCCACTGCCAGGGAAAGGAAAGCACACTGCTGTGAAGACTCTGAGCAAACCCCCAGCGAGTGTTTGGGCATCCAGCTACTGGCACAGAGCCACCAAAAATCCAGTTTAAAAATCCCCACAGAGATTATTGGTCATGGCAATACCCGTATTGTTCATTCCCCAAAACACTCTGCAAGGTAAACAAAACCCAAACATCTCAGAGATTACTGCTTGACACATGTATCCACATAGGGAATGTGCTGCTGTGGGAAAAGCTGTTCTTAACATGCACCATGAATCCAGTCTGGACACTGCACAGTATCATGCCACCCAAAGAGACCCTTCTGCTGCTCTCAGAGGTCCCCAGAACACAGCTGGGGGATGGTTTCTTTTGCCAGCAGAGCCTCCAACTCACTGACCCAATACTCCCATAGCCAGGCCTCCAAGTGCAATTCCCATTGCGTTGCCTCTCTCCTCGTCATCCGTGTACACAGTGGCAAGCAAACCCATCCCTACAATTAAAAAAATAAAAAAAACAACCTGAGAAAGCACAGCATAAAATTAGGCATCTGTGTGCTACATTTTATGGTCATCATTTGCCACACCTACTAAACATTATACAGAAATGACCAAGTATTTGTGTGTGTGTGTATATACATATATAGTCCCTCCCCATAGAAATAATTTTCAAGCAAAAACAGTTTTGGCAACATCCATGGTCTCCAAGACCACGTTCTATTGTGCAGTATTAGTCAGGTAATTCAGCGATGCCCTTATTTGTTAGATTCTTTATTCATCTCTTTGTCACAGAGCTTTTAGATGATACTTTTCAAGGAGCAGAAACAAAGCTTTTGACAAGTATTGACCATCATTTATTTATACTCGGAGTGCACAAAGGTCTGGTGACCACTTAGCTCCAATTGCGCACAGTGCTCTGGGCATGAGGTATTATGCAGAGCTGATTACTTTGTAAATAAGTATTTCTAGTTCAGCATGAAAAATTAAAGGATTCTTTTGACCTTTATCTTCACATGCCTTATTTCTGCACTTGATTATGAACCTCCATTCCACAAAAGGAAGCACAGAGCCTAATTTGCTTGTCTTTTTGTGGAGCACTCAGACACTGCAGACGTAAATGCTGCAGAAGAGTCCTTATAGAAATTAATAATTCTGTTTTCAAATCAGGATTTACGTAGGACTCAGTAAATACAGTCCACAGCTTCACAGAAAAGGAAGACAATACATTGCATGGTTGATCATTAAGTAAATACCATCCATCACGTGCATCAAAAGAGCAGAGGTCCTGTGTGGATTACCACGTTTATTGAAAAGAGTGGATGACATCGAATTGTTTGCACAAACAGCTGGAGAGCTGTTAGAGAACTGCATTAGAATTCACAATGAATGTGGGATTTGGGGAAATATTCTGGAAAAAAAGAAGGAGGGGGCAATGCAAAGAAGGTAACACAGAGTTTTGCACATAGGTAGGAATGATTGCACACACAAACGCAGAGGAATAAATGACTGGCAGCAATAGTGCACAAAACTCCCTTTGCCTGTGTCACATGATGTGACTCTCACTGCTGGTGGCCCCTAAGGAGTCAGAGCTTCTTCCCAGAGCTGGGTCTGGTTCTGGTGCAGCACAGGGAGAAAGCTGGAGGTGCCTGGAGACCATGCAGAGAATGGCAACGAGGGTGAGCCAGGGCTTAGAATAATGTCTGTGAGGGACAGCTGCAGGACTTCCAGTTTAAAACCAGAGAGGAGAAAACTGATGTGAGAGGTGATAACAGCCTTGCAATATGAAAGAGAGCCAGGAAGATAAAGAAAGGAAACTGTTCTTCATGTTCTCTGAAGGATGGGAAGCAGAAATAGGTTCACACGGCAGTAAGGAGCCTTTAGATGAGACATCAGGAAAAAAACTTCCTGACTGTAAAGGTACTTAAGCACAGAGCTGGATGCTGAGGGCAGTTCTGGAGGCTTCTGAGGTCATGCCTGTCAAGTGTGCATGAGGAATGACAGATGTTAAGTTGATCCTGCCTTCAGGAGGGGGTGGACTAGATGGTCCCTTGGCCTTTTCTGCTCTTTTGTGTACACTGGCTGAGAAAAAAATAAAGTCTTGTGCTCATCTAAGAGGCCATAGCTCAAGGTACCCCCTTGCATAGAGATGGAGTTAAAGCTAAACAATAATTTTGATTCTGGCATGTCTTCCCTTGGGAAAGCTTGACTTGTAGCCTTAACTGATGTCAGTTCCTACCATTGCAGGAAATTTTCCCAAGATTGAAATATTCAGCATGAACAAAACATATTTTCTCCAGCCTCAACCTCAAGAATGCTCGAGTAATTTGGACCAAAAACCCATACTCCATTTTACCTACTCATTTAAAAATGAGACACTTTTATTGGAAATGTGGTACAGATATACTGAGCCCAAACTGGCAGCCAGCAGGGTAAGCTCTTGAAAACAACGTTTTATAACAGAAATTTCCGTAACAGACAAAGCTGCTGTTCTAACTGTAATAAGTACCAACATAAGTTCCCAGTGACCTTTAAAATGGCTAAAAATGAATTTAAAATGTTGAAGACACAGGTGCAGAAATCCCAGGGAGAGTGCAGTTCATTTAGTGCTCTACCTTACTGCAACCCAAATACCAAGAAAGTCTTAAAAGACATTTGCTTTTGAGCTACTTTATATGAAAGAGACAGAAAAAAAAACCAAATGTGAAATTGATTCAATTGAATATTTTTGTATTAATTATTGAATGTGCGGACAAAATTAAATTCAAAAAATGACTGAGAGTGATCTGCATTTTCCTCTATCGTCTCTTCTCTTACCTGCCACTGAAGAACAGGAGGAACCCACTCCTTGAAGGGACCTGGCAATAAATAGTAGTGCATAGCTCCCAGAGAAGGCAAACACTACAGAAAAAAGAACAGAGGTAAATTTTTAAATTAGGTTAACTCTAACTAGGTTAAAAAGTTAGTTTTCTTGAAACTACCACAAAGCCTTCCTACAATTTAGTCAAGTGTTTACAGCGACTTGTGTCACTTTCAATGCTAACTGCATTATTTGCTCTTATTGCATTTAGATGTGTCAGTGTTGAATTGCTCTCAGGTGTCTAAGCCTCCAGGTAACACAGAATGCAAGAGCCCAAGCAGTTTTAACTAATTACTTTGGATTTGATTACATCTGCTCTGATTCAGCTGCACACAGGAGGAGTAATAAGACTTTTCTTTCCAGCCTCACTTCTCCACGCTGCTTCATTTAAGGCTGCCCAGTCTGGAGCTCCAGGCATCCGAGGAAGGCAGGATGTAAAACACACTCACCAATGTTTCCTCCAATGAGTGGGTGGAGAGAGGTTCCCCTGGGGCTGCCAGATGCGTGCAGCACAGCTGGCTGAAGGTGCAGGGAAGCCAGATCCACCCATTCAAAACCTGTACCAAGTTCCTGCTTCTCTCAGTAGCAGAGGAATTGCACCAGAGGACGTGCCACTCTTTCCTTCCCCAGGAGAATTAACCCCAGGCTTCACCCTCAGCTGCCCCCTGCCTTTTGGGACAGAGCCCCTGGTGCTGCACTCAGCCTGGCTAAATTCCCCATCCACCACACTGGAAAATAGGAGTGTCCCAGAAACCCAGCCACATCTCTGCTTGTAGAGCCCATGTCATGGTCAGTGTCATTAAATCTACAGTGAGTTTATACAGCTTATTTTTCAGCTCCCATGTGTTGGCCACCCTAGGAATTTTGCCAGAGAAGTCATAGCTGGAGGAAGGTGTTATAGACCAACTAAACACGGCATCCATGTGCACTCCTCCCACCTGCCCTGTGGGATTGTGCCTCTTGGACTTTTCAACAGGTCTTACAGAAATCTCTACTATGTGGACACATAAAAATCAAGTAAAATAAAGCAAAATAGGAATTCAGCAGATCAGCAGTTCTCTCCTCTGCCATGAATTAGGCTCACTACTCCTATCTACATCCCAACCAGAATTTATCTAACATGTTCCTAAAACACAGAGCTGTCAGTGGCTCTAAGACCAGGCCATCTTCTCCAGCACTTCAGCCCCCTTAATGATACGGTTTTAAGATCATAGAATCATAGAATGTTTTGGGTTAGAAGAGACCTTAAATATCACCTGGCTCAATCCCCTGCCATGGCCAGGGACACTTTCCACCAGACCAGGTTGCTCCAAGCCCCATCCAACCTGGCCTTGAGCACTTCCAGGGATGGGGTATCCACATCTCCTCCTGGAAACCTGTCATTATTCTTTCTTTTGTGTACAGTGGACAAGGAAAACTGTTTGTCCCCTTCCTTTTTTTCATCACAGGCTCTAATACATCTTACATCTGCCTTCTGAGGCAAAAACAGTTCTTTCACTGATCCTCACAGGCTTCTAATGACCCTTGATGTTCTTTGTACTCTTTCCGTCTGGGCCACAGCTTTAAATGTCAGGCCAAAACCAAACATAAAACAGCAGCTGAAGCCTTATCAATGCCATTAAAGCAGGCAAATTATCTCAGCTGACTTGCAGGCTGTGCTCCTGTTTGCACATCCCACAGCGATGTTTAGCAACGCGGTGATCCTGTTGACTCATACTCTACTCATGGGCCACTGCAGCCTCACGATCTTTCTGATAAACCCCCATGATATCTACTCATTCAGGGCCTTGCAAGACAGCTCTTCCATGGCTGTCTATTCAAAACTGTCTGAGCACTGCTCCAGATCACAAAAACCTGAAAGATCCAGCCAAGGAAGAGACCCACTGAGGTGGGATGGAGGGCTGTGATTCCTTAGAGCACGTTCCTAACAGAGCACTTGTTTAATCTCATCAGTACCACCATCAACATGGAGTGGACACCCCTAAATTTTCCTTGGAAATCAGTCCCCATACATCAACAAGAAGAATTCCTAGTGATAATTATTACGGACCATTTATTTAAAAGTTGCACCTGGGCCAGCCAAAATGAGATGTGGACACTTACTGATTGTTGAAACAAACATGATGCAGAAGCCAGCAAACAGTGGAATCTGGTAGCCTATTCTGGAAAACAAAACAAACATTCACATTTCTGAGGTTGTCCCACAGAGGTTTGGAGTTAGTCTTCCACAAGTTCACACACCACACAAACCCAACCTGTAGTTTCTCGGTAGGCTTTGAACTATTTATTGTGGACCACATGACCCTATTTGTCCACATTACAAATTTCTTTTCATCTGACACAGCAGACTTTGTATCTGAAATCTCTGGAAGAAATCCTTCTCATGATTGCCCTGATTGCCCTCTTCTCATTCTGCCTTAATTGTTCCCAATAAAAGCCCTCTGGGCCTCCATGAGGTTGCCAAACATATGCCAAGGGAAGATTTTCCCGAGAGTGCTGAACTTTGAAATATCCCAGTCGTGTTTCAATGCTCATCTGTTTCCATCCTCATGAGACAATGATTATAATGAGACACGGTCAAGCCAATGGCTTTTTTACTGGAAAAATTTGTCATCAGCTTTTCTGGGAGTTTTGCCTCAGGAGCACTGGAAGAGTCCCAAAGAGCCTGAGAATAATATTTTTGCTTTCCACGGGTTTAGGAGTAAAAATGGAGCTGATCAAAGCTTTCTTCGTCAGCCCATTTTTTCATTAGGACTCTAAACAGCCTGTGGAAATGCCTGGTTACTCCAAGTATTTTCAAGTTTCCAGGAAATCAAGAATTTCCTGGCTGGGAAGCAAATAACATTTTTGAGCGTCTAAAACTGAAAATTCAACCAAAAAAAATCATAATACATTATTCTTCACACCATTAAAAATCTACCCTAGAGTCACAACCTAGGTAGCTCTGAAGACAGTGAGCATATTCTATCCAGCACACTTTGTTCACTGCTTTATTTTTCGTAGGATTGTGCATCTCAAATGTATTTGCCAGGATATTATTTAATGGCCAAATTCTTCAACAATGGATCATGCTTTTCAGAGGAGTACTTTCAAAGGATTTCAGTTTCCAGTGATTTGGCAGTGTTGTGCATTTAAATGGACAGTACTGGCTTAAGCAGGTCAATCAAATAACGGAAGGGTCAATAATGGCCCTTTTAAGTTTTAATAACAGTAGTCATGACATAGGCAAACCAAAATAATAATTCTGATCTTTGTTTTTGTATTAATATTTTTATACAATCAAGGACCATTGATAACGGAAAACTCTCAAAAGCGCAGGGCTCAATGTTCATCGTTTGTCTCATTCTTGTGAATGAAATAAATTGAGCTTTCACGTGGTTTTGCCTTAAAATCATCACTGCATTAAAATACGATAAAACCATAATGCACAGATTCTCCTGGTTGAAATTTGTAAGTGGGTGTTGTAAATATCCAGCAGAGGCTGGTTACTCGTGTGCTACTTACCTGGATTGGTTCTCCAAAGCAAATTAAATCCCTATCACAAACTTCCTCTGTGGTCTTATGATAATAACTTTAATCTCTCAGCACCTTCATACATGATACATAAGAGAGCAATACTTTTTTTGTCTGCTTTATTTAAAGTGAATTATTTTTCTAAGCCAGCCTTTCTCTTGCCGTGTGTGTGACAAGGATTACACAATGGGATGCTGGTCTCCACTGGTGTTCCTATGGGCATGAAGAAATAAAAAATTACCTCTTGCCAACTTCTTATCTGCCTCAGAGCTGGAGAGAGCACTTCCCTTCCCAGTGGGCCCAGGTAGAACTGGCCACAGAGAGTTTGATCATAATTGCTTTGATTTTGAGTTTTTCAATTAAAGAAAGCACTGATAAGAGTACAGACAAATTAAAAAAACCAAACCAAAAAGCCCTGCAGGTATGGATACTGCCGGTGGTGGGCATTACCAGCTTTTTCTGGGGTATGAAAGCAGAAGGTAGATGTCCTTATGCCTTTCCCCACTGCAAAGTAAAGTAGGGGTGTGTCTGTCAAGGCCATCCCAGAGGTATCTAGGATGGACACTGTGAGGGAGAATTCTGCTTTCAGTACAGAAACCAAGAAGTTCATAGACTCGGCACAGGGCCTATGAGATAGCAATTTGCTTCTGCTACGTTGAAACAATATTCAGTTATTTGCATGAAGAGAAATGCCATCCAAATTGGCTCCACATTCACATTTCCATCATTACCTCAGAGGCATGAGCTGTGAGATCTTCCATAAACATTCATGAGTTAAACACAGAGCAGTGCTATCATACTAAATAAAGGAGACTTCAACTCTTCCAATAGGCTTCCTACACCTGGGATGTTTCTGGTGGTTGAAGGCAGGAAGAAAAGAAGTATTTTGGAAGTCACTCCTAATGCTCAGTGAAATACTGTTCAAGCATTGTTCCTAATTTTTGTAGTCACAGATCAGATATTATTCTTCCTTTTCCTTGGACAAACAGGGCCATATCAAGGTGCGAAGTGACACACAGCAGAGGGTGGGAGTTAAACAAGTCTTTATAATACTCTGGAAAGATAATATTGCCCAGACCATCCCCCACAATGTGGAGATGATCAATTCTGGAGTTCTGCCCTGCATGGGATTGCTGAACCTCTAGAAGCTGTGGTTGGGCTTTCTCAGGGGACAGTCTTGCCCACATCCAGCTGACATTTACTTAGATATGCAGATTCTCCTTTCCTAGGCAATCCTAACAAACCCTGCCTCTTAGCAAACCCTGCTCCTCCTGAAATAGAAGCACTAATTAGTTGGCAGTTGTGCTACCACAAATTTCTAACCTGCAGCTGCATTCCCTGGTCTGTTCTACAGAAGTTAGAGAGCACAGACTGGGAGATTTTGCTGAACAAGTGCACTACACAACATAAATAATCACAAAAAGGAGAGGCATCACCTGTAACAGCCAATTCAGTGATTCTGTCCCTTGGTACTGGGCCATTCATGTTCTTGCCATGTGTAAACGCTGAATATCCAGTTTCTCCTTCTCAGCCATGACATAGCACCCTCTACCACAGTTACCTCTGCATTTTGTTCCTCTGCATCTATCCAACACCAAAGAATATTACAGACTATCTTCTCTCTTATTTTTTCTTGTTACTATGGGCAAGCATATAATTTTCTTGGGCACTCCTTTCAAAATCCTCCAAGCAATTCTGAAGCAGAGTCCAGCATGTCTCACCAAAGCTATTTGCATCTAAAAGTGCTTATTTACAAGTATTTCTGATCTCTGAAAAAGTCTGAGTCACTACTCGAAGAAGGGAAAGGAAAGGCTGCCACTGATGGAGAATGCCCAAATGAACTCCATTTCAGTCACTGTTGTCCCAGATTGTAGGACTCTCAGGAAATGATTTATACCCATTAACAAGATTACCCCAGAATAAGAAAACAGATTGGTGGTTCTGTACCACAGTACAATAAAGGTTAAATTGACCAGGTGAGCAGCTGGTTATTAGAGCCTAATTATCAATTACAGTGCTGCAGATCCACTGATTCCAACCTTGCTGTTACACAGCTCCATGGTACCCCTGTGAGCACCCCTTGCTAGCTCTGTCCTGGCTGGCACTCTGCCTCTCTTCTTCACTGCCAGTGAAGACTGGGGAGGATTTATGGCAAGAAGAATATGTTCCTCGAGGTCCTGAACCAATGAACCATTTAACGTGTGTGGAGGTAAAGAAGAACATGTAGGGTCAGCAGGCACAGGGCGTGTGGTCCCTGCACTCCCCACTCCCATGCTGGAGCACAGGGAAGGCAGAGGGACAGAGTGACCTGCAGAACAGGTCACTTCAATCTCCTGCCAAAACCTGAAAGGAAAGCTCACATGGAACTGAACTGTAAATAAGTAGTTACAGATGTTATTTATTCCTCTGCTGCCTTCTTTGTGTGTGTCTTGGGCACGAACACATTGTGGTTCTAGCTGCTCTCTCTCTCTCGTGCAAAGGAGTTCAAAGCTGTAGCCAGGATGGTGTCAAAATGATGATGATGATGATATCTAACAATTTTTTAATGGTTTTTGAGGTTGATATGAATAAGCACAAGGTTAAAACTATGTATTTTTTCAGACTGATAGAAAAAGAAGGGGAGAGGCATGGATTGGCTCTGGTGGTTGAGGAGTTGGCACAGCTGGGCTCACCGCCTGGTGCACTGAGCTTGAAAAAAGCAATGGAGTCAACCAGAGAATCACAGAATGGTTTGGGTTGGAAGGGAAATTAGACCCCATCTCCTACCAACCCCCTGCCATGGGCAGGGACACCTTCCACTGGACCAGTTTGCTCAGAGTCCCATCCAACCTGGCCTTGAGCACTGCCAGGGATGGGGCACCACAGCTTCTCCGGGCACCTGTTCCAGTACAGTTGGATAAACCAGTTAGTTATACAGGGCAGCCTTTTGCCCACTCTCTTCCCTGGACAGTTTTAGGCAGAGCCTTCACTCTCCCCCTGCCAGTGCATCCTCCTCACAAAGAGCCCTGTGCCAAATGCTGTGCTTTTTGAATAGTTTCTTACCAATTTCACTACCAGGAAAAACATAACATGCTTCTGACCCACAAAACCTTATCAGCTCTGCCCTGAAACTGTGCCACAGTGGGAAGTGTGTTGTTGACTTCCTATGGCAAAGCCATCACCGGTGTTTGCTCTGCTAGGACTTTGTTAGGGCAGAGGGAACTTGTATTGCTTCAGGAATTGCAAACCCGTTCTCTGAGCCAGGTGTGTCCAGTACTCCACGGATAGGGCTTTAAATAAGAAATGTTTTTCGCAGAACATACTCCTTGAATGCAGCCAATTTTGAAATTTGTTTTTTAAAATCTACACCTTCAGTAATTATAAAAGAAGGGACAACAGACCTCCAAAACACCTTTCAGAAAACCTAAAAAATAGTGATTATTTGCATAGACTCATATGACTAGAACATCCTGTTGCTGGCTTTACAAACTCAAGTACTCAAAGCCAGTGCCTGGTGAAAACCAGCACTTGATTAAAATTCTAAACCAGTCTTGAACAGCTATCTTTGATTGAAAAATAAAAATCAGTGTACACAGTGTGCTACTCATTTGAAAAAGAAACTTACTGGGCATCTTAACCAACTGTACACCCTGATCTTGAAACAAGCAGCCATTTCTCCTAAAGCATTGATATTTTGCTGGAATTTTGTAGAAGTAATAAAGGCAAAAAGCTTAATAGTAACCAAACAGCTTATCAGTGGTAAGGAAGAGTCTTTCTAATGATAACTCAGATATTTTCTGTTTGATTTATACAATCACAAATTTTAGCTGATCATATAAATTGTTATTAGAAATTGTCAGCTTAAGAGGGGGAGGGTATCCAGGAACTTCTACAGTTAATTGATAAATGTGTTAACTGATATTTCCCACTAAACATCTCTCAGAAGAAAGGCAGATCCCAGTGCCAAGATACAAATAATGCATGAAAGAAAACCAGTGAACCCTAAATCTAATTTAGGGCCACTCTGCCATTAAGGCACTCACTTCAGCTGTACGAGGGAAGAGTTTGGCATGTGGGACGACGGGATGACGTGCTCCTTGTTTTTCCTTTCACCCTCACTGGGCACCTGAGCAAACCTGCCCCTGGGACTGCAGTCACACACCCTGCCCCGGGCAAAAACCTGTGGGATGTTTCCAGGAGGAAACCTCAGCTCCCAGCACTAAAGTTCGTGCTGGTGTGGTGCCAGCCCTGCCCCTAACAGGAAAGGGAGATGCTACAAGAGCATCTCCTGCCTCACTGCCAAACCCAGGGATGCATCACGCCCGTCCCGGGGGCTGGCTCCAGGGGAGAGGTGTGACCACACGCCTTTCTCCTGCTTTGGCAGGCTCTGGAGATGGTGGTGTTAACAGAAAAAGAGCAAATATCAATAGGGCAGTAATTTAGACACTCAGGAAAATCTAGACGCACACCCAAAGAACTATTATAAAAATATTATTTGATGTTATGTTGCTTTACCTGCAGAGGAGCTACGATAGACTCACTAAACAATACAGGTAAGAAAAATCCTTCTCAACTTGCAGCAATATTTGTGCAAAAGTAATTTTGTGGTGGCGTACTTATATCTGTGTAGGTGATATTGTATCGGAGATAAGGGGAAATGAGAGACAAATGAAACTGTCTCTCTCACTTAAAGCTTTTGTGTTTAGATCAGTTCCACAGATCAAACACAGGTTTTGAATACATAACACTGTGAGTCCAAATGCTGCTTAGCCCTCAGCTAGATACTTTTTATTAGACTGAAATGAAACACTCAGATTTACGTTTATGTGTGTGTGCGTACGTATATATATATATATATATATATGTATATACATAAGCTGTAAAACCTAAGCAAGGTAGTTCTGGCTTCAAAATCTGAAATATCTAGGATTGGAGTGTGTTGGTTGTTTTAAATATCATCACCTACGATGGGCTTTGACTGCTTAAAAAAAAGAACTTTACAGGGACAAATTGCATATTATTTTCTGAAAGGAATAAATCTCTATAAAAGCTGCCTCAATAATAAATATGCAGATCAGTGACCTGACTAAATACAACTTGGAGTTTATTTCCTGCAGAGATTGATCTCATAGTCTGTTTGGGAGGACTGAAGCTGCTTCTGTGGGGAATGGTTACAATCAAATTAATTATTAACATCAAAAATTTAAATGATATTATATATACTTTCTAATCTTCATGTAAACATCATCAGTACTTGGATTTGGAGATGGGCTTTAAGTCATTTATACTGGTGTTTATGTATGTTATCCTGGCTCAACACATTTCATTCAAGATATATATTTGCAAGAATTTAGAGAGCAATTGGAAGGCTGGGCTGAGTCACGTACTGATGGAAATGTGGGACCCACTGAACTTGGTGATGAACATGGCATCAGCACAGCTGGACACTTGTTCACTTTTCACTGAAGTCCACACAAATTTCCCACTGGTTCTCACCTCAGACAACTCCAAACCATCGCACACCAAGTCGCACCAAGAGCTGCTCATGTCAGTACAAAGTACTGAGAGCAAGGAAATAAACTGAACCCTGCCTACAGTTTTGATATCATCTTTGCCTAATGTGGGTGTCACAGGAATATTGACAATTCACAATCTTTGTGAACACTACACGGCAGTGTCTTTTGGCCTCCTATAACTGTATTGGAGATATTTCAACACCATTTCAGCAAAGGTTTCTATAAAAACCCAAGGTCTCAAGAGCCAGAGGAAAAGTGTATGATACTGATGGCTGATGTGCAGCTATTTTGGAAAGGCTGTGAATGTTTAGAAGTGTTCACCAAATGTATTTCTCTACAATATTCCTCCAAAAAAAGCAAGAAGGCAGTAAGCCAGGGCCAAAAGAGAATTGAGAATAATTTGTTTGAAATACTAATCTGGGCTAAAACCCAGAAATCCTGACTGATGGTGCAGCAGCAATGACGTACCTGTTTGTCAGAGGCCCTATGAAGGGGTTGGTCATCAGCTGCACTGTTGCTTTGGAAGCGAACAAGAGACCGACTCGCACGTTTTCATTCAGCAGCTCCTTGTCATCCTTGGGGCAGTCAGAGGGGGAAGGAGTCACAGTGACAACCATTTGTTCTGTCTGGGTGTGAGGCAGCTCTCCAGGCTGTGTCCTGTCGGATTCGTTTCCAGTGACCATCGTCGTGTTGTCGTAGTAGGAAAAGATGCTCTGAAAATTGTCCATCGTTGCTGAGGGTAGGTTAGGCTTAGTAGTCTGGATTTCTGTGGCATTTTTCTCGTGTTCGATGCTGTAAAGGTAACTGGGAATTATTGGCACTGGAAAAACAAATAGAATACATTGGCATCTTACTATCAGGTCATTTGTAAACAGAATCACCAAGTTGTCTTGCTGGCTTTGCCATTGATCAGGAAATGCAAGGCTTTCCTGCAGAGCACATTCAGAAACACAGAACTGAAAGAGAAGTTTGCTCGTGGGAAAAAACATACCCATAACTCAGAAGTGCAGTTAAAAACAAAAAGTTCATTTACATTATTCTTTATATTTTGCCAGTTTTCATAAGATTTCCATAAGTTTTTCTATACATACATCATTCAGCAAAATATTAGAAGTATCAAAACCCATGTCTGAAATCCCTTTGTTGCACATGGCTGCACAAGTCTTTTTATTAGGCTGTGAAAGCATGAATAATGAGAAGAGTATCGGAATTATTGTTAAACCAAAATATAAAAAATACCATAAAACACATTTCTAAAATAAACCACAAAAATATTGATAAGCAGTAGCCATGAGAAGGAAAAAAGGTAACAGACCTATATCAAGGAAGCAGAACTTAATGTGTTGATATTTGCATATCTCATTATTTTTTTTAAATTTACATTGAAAAGGTCATCCAGAAGGAACCATCTTTACATGCTTTAGGATCTTAGCTGCAATTGAATTGCATTAATATGTATCTCAGACATTAGGATTTCAGAATTTGTAGAAACAGATGTCAGGTTCATTCATTTTAATACAAGTGACAGAATCACCCCTTGCATTTCATCCTGAAAAAGCCCACCCTCCCAAGTCTGCAAACTATAACAATTTCTAGGGCTTCTAGCATACGTATTACTAAACAAGTAATTAAATATCAATAATTTTATAAGGAAGTATATTAATGTAAAGAAAATTCCAAAATCAACTTGCAAAATATAGATATATTTTTTTTAGCTAAGGTCTATCTTGTGGCATCAACTTTTAAGCTGGAGCCCCCTCAAGAAACGCAGGAGTCTGATTCAGAAGCTGAGTCTGCAGCATCACCAGAGAGCTGGCTCTGCACAGACCGAGTCACCTCCAGGAGAACCATGTGCATTCATGTGTGTTTGAGTGCACATCCATGAGCCACTGGTTTCTCTGAACCATTTTCTTTCCATTCATATAAACATTTGAATGTGAGGAGGTCTAAATCTACCAGTGAAAAATATTCAATTGCTTTATTTGAGTCAATTCCTGAGTCTTGACACTACGCCACTGAAGTCATTAAAAGTTGGATTTTAGACTTTGACCAAAACTTGGCTTATTTTATTAAACTAACTCATGGAAGTGCTTTTCTTAAAAGTGACTTAGATAGTTTTCTTATTAACCTATCATATTGAGACCAATGTGGGGGAAAGAGGAGCTATCACACGGAAACAGGCATCTCCAGTGTTATCTACCCTGTTGTTTCAGTTGCATGACCACAGGAGAAAAAACGATGATGAGCTAAAAATGCTGTTATCTGTCGTTCTGTGAAGTATTAGCGGCGTTTAGCAGGAAAAAGGAAAAAAAAANTGTGAGCCCGGGGAGCGCTGGCAGCGGCGCGGGGCGCGGCGGGGACTCCCCTCCTCTGCCCTCTTCTGCCCTCCTCTCTCTGTGCCCCCAGCCCAGGCTGGGATGCTCCGGGACAGCCGGGGCGGGGCGGGCTGCGGGGCCGCGCCAGAGCCTCTGTGTGCCCTGCGAACCTCTGTGTGCCCAGAGAGATGGGCCAGACCCTNAGAGTTATTAAGACCTTTTTATCTTGCAATTAACATGGAAATAAAGCGAGACTTTGATGTCCGCGGCGGCGCGTTTGCAATGCCTGGAATACAATCCATGGTTAAAAAAAAATAAATTAATAAATAAATCAGCGTTTGAAAATGTTGGGTTTGAGAGCATTAATCAGGCATTCAGGGAGCACATCTGCCGCCTGAGATCACTCCTGGCAGAATCCGGGAGAGGGAAATAAGCCCCAAGCCCTTTCTACCTACCGACCACAGTGAGCAGCATGTTGTCCAGCAGCAGGGCGATGAAGACGATGAGCAGGATGAGTCTGCGGGACTGGCGGCTGTCCCGCAGCCAGCGGAGCAGCCTGAGCTCACCCCAAGCCATGCTCCGGCCCGGCTGCGGACACGCGGGGGCCGCGGGGACCGGCGGGGACACGGGCGGCAGCCGCGCTCCTGCAGCCCCGCTCCGCGCTGCGCTCCCGGCGCGTCCCCGGCCGGCCGCTCGCTGCCAGGCGGCACGGCAGCAGCGGGGAGAGGAGGAGCGGGAGCAGGAGGAGGAGGAGAGGAGAGGGGGCGGCACCTCTGGTCCCCGTGTGAGCCCGGGGAGCGCTGGCAGCGGCGCGGGGCGCGGCGGGGACTCCCCTCCTCTGCCCTCTTCTGCCCTCCTCTCTCTGTGCCCCCAGCCCAGGCTGGGATGCTCCGGGACAGCCGGGGCGGGGCGGGCTGCGGGGCCGCGCCAGAGCCTCTGTGTGCCCTGCGAACCTCTGTGTGCCCAGCGAGATGGGCCAGAGCCTCTGTGTGCCATGGGAACCTCTGAGCGCCCTGTGAACCTCTGTGTGCCCAGCGGGATGTGCCAGACCCTCTGTGTGCCCAGAGAACTCCTGTGCGCTCAGTGAACCTCTGTGTGCCCGGGGAACCTGTGTGTGCCCAGCGGGATGTGCCAGAACCTCTGTGTGCCCAGGGAACCTCTGTGTGCCCAGAGAGATGGGCCAGACCCTCTGTGTGCCCAGGGAACCTGTGTGTGCCCAGCGGGATGTGCCAAAACTGGGGCAGGGCGGGGAAAAGTCGCTGCTCAGACACGGGAGCACATCAGTGCGGCTTTTGGCCAGCCACACAGAACAACTGCCTAAAATTAGGAATTTCATAGAATCATAGAATATGGGAAGGGACCCACCAGGATCATCGAGTCCAACTCCCAGCCCTATGCAGGACACCCCTAGAATCCCACCATGTGCCCGAGAGCATTGTCCAAATTTGTCTTGAGCTCAGACAGCCTCGGTGCTATGACCACTGCCCTGGGGAGCTTGTTCCAGCATCCAACCACTGGAGAAAAACTTCCTCCTGATACCCAACCTAAACCTCCTCTAACTCAGCTTCATGCCTTTCCTTGGGTCCTGTGGCTGGTGATGAGAGGGAAGAGATCAGTATTTGCCCCTCAGCTTCCCCTCATGAGGTTGTTGGAGACCACAATGAGGTCTCCCCTCAATTTTTTTTGTCTTCTCTTCATGGCATTCCAAATGTTTGACTCAGCCTTATCAATTTCTTCTCAATTTATATTAACAAAAAAGAGATTAACCACATTGAACGGGCCAAGAAACAGATTCTAACAAAGGTTTCCACTTTTGTAAAACTCTTGTCTTTCATATCACATAACACACTACTTTCTTTTACTCACCGAATACTGAACTTCCTGAACTGTTCTTTGCTTCACAGAGCTTCACTTTTGGAAAAGCCCATTGAAAGGGAGGGCAGTCTCTTCAGGAGTTCAGTCGCCCCAGATCCAAACGTCATGCTGAAGATAACGACATCATCACTACGCAGGTCATTTATTTCTGTAGCTACATTGCCTGCTGTGCACGTTAATCAGTTTAGTGGTTTCCATCTTCGCTGTGATGTGATTTCACTGCTGATGCAGGTTTCTTAGGAAAGGTGCTCAAACTTCTCCTGGTGCCTCCGTGGCACCAGCCATTTCCTGCTGTAAACACCCAGACTGAGAACAAAAGACATTTACACTGGAATTTTGCCAATGTCAGTTATAGCAGGAGATAATTGTTTATAGTCTAAATTGCTCTCTTAGGTCTTAACCCATCTCTGGGTGAAGTTTAACAGGTCTTGGGAATGGGAGGAAATTTTCAGGACAGTGGGTTATTTGCTATACACAGATTTTTCTAAAAAGAATGCAAAGTGAGGGAGGATCTGCTGAGAGCTCGGCACTCTTTTGTTTGCATGCAGGTAGCTTTGATTTTATTTGACATGTCCATCATGTATTATTTCTATATAGAACCTATTGTGCCAGCACATGACAAATATCACCCAAGGCTATTAACAGGTTATTGATTCTTGAATGATGGCTTATAATTGGTTTAGGGTTTTTAAACTTCTTTAACCAGCAGCTTCAGGAGTTGGACACACTTGTGTTTGGAGCTGAATTTCCAAAACAGGACTTCTGTACTCAGAGGAAACAGAAAAATACAATCGCCTGGACTGAACTGAGGAGAAATGTTTCATCTTTCGAGCGTCAGATACCAAAGGCACTTAGTCAAAAAATGGCATTATTTAGTTGACAACCTGCATGGATTGCAGTAGGAGGAGGAGAGCACCAGCTCTGGGCAGCAGCAGAAGCAGCATTAATATGGGATGCACATCAGTGGAAAGTCAATAGCAATATTTTGCCAGGAAAATGTGGGACTGGGTATTTTATATTCCCAACGTTTCACAGGAGAGTTAATCAACAGCAATGCTGTTGTTTTGTCACCTGTCGAAAAGCAGATGTGGAGAGAAATAAGATGTTTTTCCAACCATTCCTGAAGAGGGACGTGACTGTAGAAGCAATTTGTTTCTATCTCTCGGCATCGATGACGTGACAGGGGGGACCTTCCCTTCCTCCTGTCTCCTCTCTCAGCCCTGTCTTCTGGTGTATTTCTCCTCCTCATCCCTCTCTTGCAGTGGTGCTATGACACACTGACATAATCTGGTCACTTTGCTGGAGTTTTACCTCACTCCCCTTTCCTACTGTCCTGGTTTCTCTTGCTTCAGCTAATTGATTGTTTGATAAATTATGCTAAAATATAAATGCAGAATCATGCCTGTGCCATTAGCATGGGTAGACAGAGGAGCACTCAAAAACATTCATTTGCATGTGAAGATGCCATAGATACTTTTGCTTCACCAATCCAGCTGGTGGAATTGTGGTTACCCCCAGGCAGGGAGCAGGGCAGGAGCCTGCCAGGTTTGCTGCTCTGCACGTGTGAACTGCATTCAGGCAGATAATGATTCCTTCACCAATATCCATTTGTCTTTAATCAGTCATCTTTGTGTCTGCTGAAGAACAAGCTGAAAAGGAATAGGACCGCAGCCAAATAGGCTGTTGATGATTTTGTTTTAAGTTTTTAATATTCTGTAATTTTTAATTAAGATCGGTCAAAATAGAGTGAAGAAAAGCCATGGAGGTTTTTCTTCCAGCTGTTATTTTAGCTTTCAACAGAACAGTGGAGCAAAAATGCTCAAAAATGCTTTCATGCTTTGAAAAATGCTGGTCAGCTCCATCTCTTTTGCTAAGTCTCTACTTTTTATTTGCTTTGACTTCTTTAACTATACACATGCTTATTAGACCCATATTTAATAATGCGATCACTTTATCAATTTTAATAAGAAATTATTATGAAATAAACTTCTAATAAGAACTTCTAAAAATAAATAAACACTGAAATTAGTTCCAAAAGCATATATTTATTTAGAAATAAAAAATTTGAGGAATTATAAATACTTCCCATCCCTGGGAGTGTTCAAGGCCAGGGTGGATGGGCCTTGGAGCAATCTGGTCAAGTGGAAGGTGTCCCTGCCCATGGCAGGGGGTTGGAGCTAGAAAATCTTCAAGACTCCTTCCAACCCAAACCATTCTATGGTTCTATTGCAAGAACCAGGGAAAAGTGGAATTATGCTCATTTGCCTACAGGTTCCTTAAATGTTGAAATTTAGGAAAAAACACTCCTGGTTCTCACAATCCAGTCTGAGAAATGCACCACCTTACTGGCTTCTTTGGGAAAAGTAATCCCTTTTAAAGCTGTCTCTTTTTAAGATTTACATTTATTTTTAGCGTTTGGTGTTTTAATTTGCAATACTTCATAATTAACTTAGCTTTCTGTATAAATTAACCATTTTCAGTTATTGCTACTGGGAAAAATTCCTGCTATAAATAATTCTTACCATTTAAGTTGGAAGGCATACCTGGCAGCTTATGTTTTACTAATAGCAAGTAATACACTTAGTCAGCTTTTTCATCCTTTACAGCTCTTTCCAGACTTTTTTTCCCCTCTCTGTGCCCAACAGTCATGCTGCTAATTACTCTGCAGTGAGATTGTGAGGTAGTTAGTTCCACTGAATAATGCATCTCCTCCTCTCCAGGCACAGAGGGTGTGCATTATATTTTAATCTGCAGAAGTTATAACCTACAGAAAGTGTACGTGGGAATGTGTGTTTCTATATGTACGACTGCTCACTATGGCACGTAATGTTCAGAGGAGAGGGAAAAAAAGCAGAAATTTTGCTTTTAAGAGAATCACTGACCAATTCATCTGTACTGCTAAACAGTTATTTGGCTGAACAACCGTGTGTGTGATAACCAGGTCTGACATGCTCTGAGGGGGCAATTTTTAAAGCTGGAAAGGCTCAGGGTGAAGGAAGGGCTTGTGGGAGAAGAAGAGATATTGCACAGCCCCTGTGTCTCTGCTAAAAAGGAGTGAAATATCACTTGCTCCCATTTGCATAGAAACAACAGTGTTAATTTTAATGTCAGAATACAGAGCAGGCACTTCCCCATCCACCATGAAAATATGCAGGAGGTTCTTACAGATGTAAGAAAGCTGTGGTGGAAGAGGAGATGGAGATATGAACATAAATAGGTGATGTTTTGTTGTGATGCTTATGGAAGACTATACGTATATATATGTGTCATGGACAAAACCCTGAGCCTCTATACGTAATGGTATAGGCTATCTATATGCACTAAATAATTTAACCTGTTAAGAAGTAAATTTTTTCAGGTTAGGGCACTTATTCTAAAATACTGTTTTCACACATAGTCTTGACCCAAAATAGTAGTAGCAGTCTGAGATGCTGTTCCTTCAGGTTTGCTGTGTACCATTCACACTGAAAACAAATCAAAAAACACCAAGAGTTGATGTGGTTGGGAAACAGTATTGTGAGAGTTTCAATGGAGGTTTGAAATTTTCAATGTGTTTCAAATTTAGGATATTGTATTCTACAGTAAAACATCTCTCCTCTAAAATTCATTTTTTAAACTATTTTGCTATTCACATTAGAAAAAAAACATTAGAGAGTTCTGGACTTGGGGAACTGTTTGAGTAGAAAAACACCACTTAACCCTGCTCCCTGTCTAAACCCCTGGAGAAAACACATCACCTGGGATACTTAAACATGTTACAGCAAGAAAAGAGTGTTTAGGTATAGATGGGAAAATATTTGTCTACATGTATATAGGGTAGCTAAAGTAATGCCAGAATAAACACCATCACTGCTTCATCAGTGGCAATGGTTTCCTGGTATGCCAGGTATATCCTCACCTTTTAGACCTGCTTGAAAATTTAACCTCAAGAACCAGGAGAATGTGGCAATGGTTTCCTGGTATGCCAGGTATATCCTCACCTTTTAGACCTGCTTGAGAATTTAACCTTAAGAACCAGGAGACAGGAGAGGTCCTTCCATCCCACACCCCAGAACATCACCATTTCTCTGCTGGCTTTTTGCACCCAGAATATTTTGCATTCCTGAGAGCAAACATTACCAAGAGCTGCATGGGGCTGAGGATTTAATGTGTCTGTCCTCATGAGCAGTCCAGGAGAGCCATCACGCTGCAAGAGGGCCAGGGAAGCTATTTTTAGCATTTCCGTGGCAGGCTTTGTCTGGGTACTCTGGTATTACTGACCACGGGTTAGTGATGGAGAGATCTGGCTCTGCCATGTTTCATCTGACAGGAAAAGAAGCTCTGCCAAGCACATTAAAAGCTGGAAAATAACTAGGCTAAATAACACCTTGTTGTATCTGTTCTTTCCAAGCTGGTATTCCTTCTGGAGTGAACACAGCCCTGAGGCCACTCTTAGCTCCGTGATCAGTGGGAAGACGTGCTGGTCTCAGTTTCACAAATCTAATTATTTTCTTCAGAAATCTGTCTGAAACTAAAAAGCATCTGACAAAAAAATCCTTCCTGTCCCTGGAGCTCAGAGGAATTCAGTCACTGCATGTGAATTGTGTTTATATTGACTGCTTACTTGTCTTTTGAAACTGGTGCCTTCTAGGTGGCTCTGCAAGAAAACACAGTCCCCTCCAGGCACAAACTGTGAACCCCTTATATCAAGAAAAATGTTTTGCAATAAGAATGCAGTATGAGTTTCTATTTACAGACATATGTGCTTAAAGGGGTGTATGTGTCTAAGATCAGGTACTCAGGTAGTGGTGCACAACCCACTCACCCTGGGAATCCTTGTGGAGTCATTCCTTGTTCTCTAACACAGTTTTAGCGCAGTTGGCTTTAAGAATGTTAAAACGAGCTGTAACTTTGTCTTTTTAAAGGACAAGTTAAGTGTCAATAAAATAAAATAAGGTTCATTTGCCATATTAAGAATTATGATGTTACAGTAGAGTCCCTCAAATACACGATCATCAATGAAAGGGGCTTCGAAAAGTTGCCTTACTTGATTAAGTGCAAATCCCGTCCATCATGGAAAGTGAATCCACTCTAAAATCCTTGAATTGCCTGCCAGACCTACAGCTAAATGTATTATCCTGGAATAAACCTTGTGGAAAATTCATAATGAAAAACAAGCCACCCACCCAGAGCAGGTGTGACCTGCAGGCTGCTGGGTACTGTGATTGCTTCCCATAGATTATAATTTTCGCAACACCTGGGCTGAATGTGCTGTGCTGATGCAGCAGCCTCATGGGTCCTAATGAAATAATTATGGGATAAGAGCACAAAGAAATATTCAGAGCCTGCAAGAAAACAAACAACTGTAATGCAGGAACAAAGATACTAGATCAGCTGGGGGACAAAAAGCTTTTGTATGGCCTTATTTATACTTCCAGCATAAATGAAATCTCTTCAGACCTTTATGCAATATGTTAGATATAAGTGCAGTCAATGAGAAATGTTGACTACCTGCTCTGGAGGAAATCACATTAGTTTTACAGGACAAGGCCTTACATAAAATATCCTGGTCTTACAGGAAAGATGGGAAGGCAGAAGAAGAGGTTTCTGCCACCTACATCCATCTGCAAGTAGGAGCAATCCCAGACAAACCTAAGAAGTCGAAGGGTTTTTCTTTTGGTAGGTGATAGAGGTCAAGTTGATTGGTGAAATGTACCAAGAAATAAATATATTCAAAATAAAAATGCACGAGAGCCTCTAAAATATCTGAAGGTTAAAAACTGACATTGAACAGCTCTGAATCCTTGCAAGATTCAGTTCAGAGATTGTTCCGAATAACGCAGTAGAACATCAGTGAAATGGGGGGTGCACGAGCTGTACCTCTCAGCTACACGTGTGACTCACTCAGGATCTCCTTAGACACCCAGAACCATCCATGGACTTGCTCCCTCAGCCACTGCTAATGGATGAAATTCAAAGATTTCTACTCTAATACTCTGACAGACCTAACAGTTACTCACATGTATAATCCCTGACTTCAAGATGTGACTTTGCAGGACTGGCTCTAAATTGTTCTAGCAATAATTATAAATATTTAAGTATTTGGAAAAAGAAAAGCTTTCTGAACAGTTCTCTTTTGTGTAACTTTTAATTAGAAATTATATTTCTCTGAAATATCTGTTCTAGAGTCAGTGAAGAGACAAAAACTAAGTTTATACCTTACATGAGCTTGTTGAATTCTTAACACAGAAAAACATGACTTACAATCTAAAATGGCTGAAACCCTTTGCTTCAACAAACCAGTCATAGTGTCTTAGATACCAGCATACACAACTGGAAATGCTGCAATAAATTTCTTCAGCCAAATTCCTTTTTAAACATCTTAATTGATTATCTTCCACCAATAGTGCTTGTGGTTTTACACTGGTTTTCAACAGGAGATTTTTTTTTTTGTCCCTTGGACCATACAATCTTCATATGAGTCTAAACACACTTGGAAAAATAGGAAGCCCTGCCTGGGAGTATAAATTGCACAGCTGTGCTTAGTCACAAATGGCTGAGCACAATGAGATTTTACAATAAACCAGAAATGTCTGTGTTTTGTTGTGTCAATAAATGTTCCAGTGATGCTCTTAAAGACAATAAATTACTGGTAATGGAACACTATCCTCAGCATGTAGAAGTCATTTTCCACTTCCAGACATTCTCAGATTAGGTTTAAATTGCTATTAGAAAATCCTAAATGTGTTTTGTTGAAGAAAATCTTTTTAATGCCTAGAAATAATCTGGCAGTGGCTGGTTAGAACAGAGTTAGCAAGAGTATTCCTGGGGAGAACAGTTTACACATATGGAAGGGAACTTGGCTGCAGCAGATCCCTACCACGCGCGGAGGGAACAATACACTGAGATTTCAGAGCCTGTAATTTTTTGCAGCTGCTCAGCTGAAGGGAAAACATGTCAGTGCTAAGGAAATCACCATGAGAGACTGAGTTTTTAACAGGGGTGTAAGTCCTGGGCTGGGCTGCCCTTGGCAGAAATGTCTGCGTAATGTTTGTTCTCCAAAAGCCTCTGAGGTGGCAGAAGTAAATGGTGGACATGGGAAGCAGGGCAGGATAGAAGGTAAACAGGGGAAGGGAAGAATCATAAGTGAAGGAAACAGCAGAAAACAGGACTCTGGTGTACAGCCATTTGCTTTTTTGCAAGTAGAGCTGTTGGTTTCCCTGAGGATCCACTGAAATCCATTGTGTATTTATCACCAGTGTTCATGTGCTTGTGGTGCCTGCAGCACAGGCCTGAAGGTGCAAATCCTGGGCTTCTTACACACCCTCTTTTCTTCAGCATTGGCTTTAGCAATAGAAATCAAACCAGGACAAACCCCTTTTTTTTTTTTATTTTCTTATTAATGGCTGCAGTACTAAAGCCCAGAAAAGTGTGTGTATTTACAAGTGTAACGGCTGTGAACAATCTTCAAGACTGCCACGCTCGTCCTGGTCCTACACTGAAAAATAAAGAGTTAACTAGAGATGCACAGCACTAAGGGGAACTTCTGCATTGACTTTCTGAGGTTTTTCAGAAAGAAATCCACAAGGGATTGAGAAGGAATTTTCAGAGGGACTAATTAGCTTCATGCTCTATGAGAAATATCACTGCTAAACTTAGACTCTGCTGGACTTCACTGCACTATCTCCCACACTAATGACCCCAAAACACAGGGCAAATTATTCTTTCCTGATCAATGCATTCAAATTCAAAATTACATTTCCCTTAGCATAAAGCCTACTTTATTTCATGTTTCTTTTTGCTTTGTTGAGCCCTGAAATGAAAGGAGAATAAATTGATACTGCTAATGGATATATTTCCATTAGCTGTAGCGGGGCTTGCCCATACATGTGATGTTTGGCCTGTGCTACACAAGTGAAAAATAAAGGTTACTATTTATTGTCAGAAGCCATCATAACTGGCTGTGCTCCCTCCTGTCTTCTGTCAGTGTTTCAAGCTCTTGTGAATCTTGTGTAGTGTTAATGTGATAGAAAATTTTGTATATTATGTGCAGGGGCCCATGAGCATGGACATGTAATGTCACACTGATGTATAAACACATGTATTTTTGTGGAGGTGTGGATACAATACATGTATAAACTGAGCTCTGCAGTTTTGTTTTCAACCCTACCCAAAAAAACCCCTATGTATATTGTATGCACTGCAACTGCACATTTATATTGCAGCATATCTGACTGAGCTTTTCCTGACATCTTTATGGACATTTTCCAAGGGAACACAAAGAGTAAAAGCATTAATAAACTCTGATTCTATGAAGCTGAGTTAAATGCATTCAGCAAAAGAGGAAGTAAATATGAGCCAGCAGGCTCCAAGCAGTGAAGACAGTTCTGGTGAACTTGTTGCACGTTTTCATGCGAGATTCCAGTTTTAAGGATCAAAACTTTCCTGGTGTGTTAGGCCTGCTGACAGCGACAGCTTCTCAGAGCCACAGGAGTCCTAGATGAGCCCTCAATGGTACATGGGCTGCAGGATTTCCATGGATCTTCCAGGGGAAGGCAGTTCAATAAATACCTCTTTACACCTGTACTTTCTTATTTTTGCCATTGCATCCAAGTCAAGCAGCAGAGGAGGGAAGCTGGCCTGGTGTCAGATGGTTAAAACACCAGGAATTAACAGATATAACAGCAAGGAACCTCGACTGGCTGTGTCTGGCACGTGGAAAGGGAGGTGTGTAGGTGTGAAGCACGTGGTATCAGCGAGCAAAATGCCATCAGCCTTCACACAGGTGAGAAAAGAGATCAGCAAGGGCCCTCCTGGAGATGGGAGTTTGGAGCAGCTCTCAGGTGAGGCTGCACTCAGTCATTGAGAGCCACTGATCAGCACCAATCTCCCTCACAGGGCTCAGGGAGGGAGCGGTTCAGGCCTTTGGTGTTGAAAAGTTAACTACAAATAACGGAGTCAGTGCTGAATCGAAGCATTTGTTCAAACTGAGAAGCCATGAACTGTAAAAACTAAGCTGAAGCCAGAGCTTGCCCTGAAAGCATTAAAAAGGCTTATTTTGGCAACAAGAGATTTTTTTCTTTAATATAGCAGAATGCAACACAATGGATAAGACCACAGAAGCCATGAAATGAAATGAAATGGAAAAATGTGATTTGCTGAACACTGCATTTAAAAACCTTCAGTACATCCATCTTTATCCAGAGACCAGCCTGTGAGCAGGAGAGTATTTCTGCCAAGGGAGTGAAGGGATTCCTCTGTGCATGACATCAAAGGTAGTAAATTTTTACTATATAACATTTTTGCCTTTCTGAAAAGGAAAGAGAACTCATGTAAAATCAGGATTCTGTGACATGGAGTATCTTCTTTGTCATACAATCCTGGCTTTACATACCTTTTTTCAACTTATATAGTTTTGTACCATTTTTCCTTCCGTTTTCCTCTGTGAACAAAGCCTATCACACACAAAATATTTGGGGACAGCGTTTCCACAGTCATAAATCCTTCTAGCTCCTCTGCTTCCCACGGCAGCTCACCACAAGCGGTGTTTTGATCCAGGGCAGGTTAGTTAATCCCTGTGAAGTTTACACATTTTGGGGGAGGGAAGTTCCACAGTTAGATATTCAGATCTGACAAATGTTTAGCATCCTAGACATGTGAGATGTGAGTGGAGGTGACTGTCCTGCAGGTGCTGGGACACAGGCACCAGGGCTGAGGGGGGACAGAGGGCCAAGGGGCTCAACCTCCACCCGCCGTGTGACGCTGCCTGGGCTGCCTACTGGATTAAACATCCTCGTTTCCCAGCCACCAGATTTTCCCTGCAGGAAGAGTCAGTCACTGTCAATATTTATAAAGCCCGATGAGACCTCCTCACTGTGGGGCGAAAAGTGTTTCATCATGATGAGTTTCCAGCTCTTCAGTGACATTTGATGAAATCATATTAAGGGTAATTATATTTGAGGGGCGCACGTCGAAGTTCTAATGAGCCTTCATAGTTATTCATTATCTGATTTCCTCATTTTCATTTTCCAAAGGTTTGTTTGCTTCATTCAGCTAATTTAAGGGAGAGCCATGTTCATAGCCTCTTCCCTTCAACTTTCAGGTCCTTTACTGTGTTTTATGACTCTATGCTGGTGAATATTTGCCCACAGTTTTTTGATTTTTAGTTTCTAGGGAGTCCCATCATATGTGAGAAGTTATGGACAAGAATAGATTTATGAATAATAAACAGTCCGAGGTTTACAGGCTACAGTTTTTTTGGTTTTTATTAAAGGAAATTCTTACATAAAGAAAGCAGGTTTTGCGTTTTCAGAAATGACTGCAGTTAGTGGGACGAAATCCAGGCACTACAGATGCTGCACACAAGAATTACATGCAGATTTAAAGCATGAATCCCATTTTGACTACATATTCTGGATTGAAAGGGAAATGGACTGTGCATCACACTGACTTGTACTAAAGATTAATATCTTCTCTGGTTTAGTTCATTATTTAAAGCCCTAAAGTGGGAAAAAAGCTCTGGATTTTAACAGGAGAGCGTATCTTCATTCATTTTTTCCTTCTCTTTCTGTGCCTTTTCCATGAAGAATCCAGGTAAAAAACATCCACTGAAAGCTGCAAATTATATCCATAACCATAATTATAAATATAATTAACTATCTAGATCACCTGCCGTAAAGAAGGTGAAGAAGTGATGAAGGTGCCAGTTGGCTTCTGTGTAATGATGTGTTTCCCAATAACTTTTCCTGATTTCTGATTTAAAATCCTTTTCCAGGGGAAATGAAGTATGTTTTTGAAATGGTACACTGTGAACAATCACCATAAGGAAAAGCTTCTGACAAGAAATATGAAGCACCAAAATATTAACAGAGCACAGTTTTTCAGCATTGTATATCAGTAACTGATTAATTCTCTGAAATAAAAATTCCTAATTTCCTAAATTAAATAATGATTTTTAAAATGTAAAACCTTTTTCCTGTTTTTTCTTAGATTGTCATGTAAGTGTATAGTAGCAGATCCTTCATACTTTAAGATACAGGCAACCCAAACCAAGGACCTGAGAATCAAGCTCCTGTAATTTTCAGGAGTTGCAGAAATTCAAAATTCAAATCTAGATATTTCTAAATAGCCATTAGGTTTTATTTAATGAGCTGAACATCTGAATTCTGGGCTGTTCCTAGTCTCAGTTTGAATCCAATTGTATCTTGAACATCTCTAGAATTTCACTTGCAATTAAATACTATGTTTTTCTTTCCATATGATTTCTCTTTGTCAAAAATATTCAGGTACTCCCACTTCTTTGCAAAAAAATTACCTCTGATTTAGCTCTGCTAGAGCCAGCATCCACATGAAAGGGGCTTTCAATAGGCTGCCTCCATTTTCAAATCACAATATTTGCATAGACTCTCTCTTCACAAGAATAAATAAAAGAGAGAAAGCAAAGCAATAAAAGGAAAATTTGAGGATAAAAGAAATAATTTGCAGTCCTAGTGAAAGCAAAGCGTCATGCTACATCTTTGTTTTTCAGATAACCCAAACCAACTTCAAAGTTAGGCTCTAAAGGCAGGATCAATATCCATAGCAACTAATTGCATTTACTGCACCTGCTGGAAAGTGCAGTGGCTGTGTCCACGAATGCCAGAGTAACCAGGCTGCTGCAAATGGCACAGAGCCTGGCTGAAGGTGTGCCCTTGGGCACCTCTGTGTTACTCCCCTGCTGATGCTCAGACTCCGTTATGTTTTTAATAAATATATTGCCCTTCCTCTTCTGCTGTTCCTGACACCAGAAACATTCTCCAAAGAAGAATTAAAGAAACTCTGTCGTCCTCCTTCAGCCCATGATAAGTGCAAAAGTCTTGGCACAGGCGGCACATAGAAATTGCTGCCTGTTTGATTATTAGGCAGTGCCACTTCCCCCTTGTGCTCCTGCTCTCCCTCTGCTGTTTGGAGCAATTAGATGTTACTCAGGGCAGGCATTGCCTTTACATTATTTAGTTATGCAGTGCAGAACTTCCAGCCCTGGGCTGGAACTGCAGGCTCCCTCCACACCAGAACCGACACATCAGTAGGGGTTTATCGATAGTCTGTGCAGCACCCCTCTATCAGACAGCACTGAGCTGAGCAGTTTGTTCCACTGCACACTGAGCATGACCACCTAAGCCCAAACAGCATTTCCATCAAGCATTCAGCAGCGCTGCGTTTGAAACGTTTACAAAAGCGGAACAATATCCTGTAGCTGGAACGTCTCCTTGTGGATATTGCACAAAAGAACACTCCTTCTTGGTGTTTATCAAATATCGTAATTCAGCTGAATTTCTTTACGAGACAATAATCCATTCAGTGTAAAAGGCTGGTAATATTAGAAACTCTTTTGTGTGTGGTTTGGTCCTATTTGATTGCACAGATAACGTGCTTCTGTTTCTATTTGTCAATTTTATATTCACAACTTGTAAGAGAGCAGGATCTGAAATGTACAGAGAAGATCATTAAACAGCAACAAAGACATCTTTTAAATGTTAAAATTTCCTTTCTGGGTCCAGTAAGCCTTGCCAACAATTGCCCATGGATACATGATTTTATTTAAAGAACATTGCTTTTGTGATAGGTGTTCAAAAAATAACTGCATAAAACAGATCTTGCTCTTTTTAAAATTTGTTTGTCCCCAAAAAATTGATTGATAAATGTTAATTAACACTCACCAAAATAATTTGCCTGCTCTGATATAACCCTTGAGCCTTTTGTTAGTGCTTTCCAGCCAGTCCTTTCTAATAAGAGAAGCAACATTCATTGGGCAGATAGCAAAAGGAATGCTTGGGCTCATTTTCCATACGTGCACAGTCCCCCTCTCCCTCCGTGTGTGAGCAGCCCTTCTGTTTTGTCTCGCCCTTATCTGACAACAACCACTGCCTGGGAAAGCTGCAGCCCCAAGTCACGGAGCCACAGCCACGGCTTGCACAAACGCAAATGAGGACATTGAGGAAGCCCAGAGTAATAAATCTGTGTCGGGAAGATGGATTTGGGTCAGTTTTCACCCCTCTGTGCAGCCCTGGACCTGCAGAGCAGCCCGAGGGGCTCAGGGCTGATGCTGCCCTGGTCCCTCTCGGAAGCCCTCACTGTAAATCCGTGCTGCTCTACGCAACAGGAATTTCTGCCCGGATTTCTGCCTGAACTGATGTGAGAACTGCCCTGGAGGAGGCGGGGGGAGAGGGAAGAAGGCAGACGGGGAGGGCAGGGGAAGGGCACGGTGGCCGCTGTGTTTGCTCTGCGTGCTCAGCCCCTGCCCTGTCTTCTCCTTCCAAGGCAAACACGAAGAAACCCCTGTAAGGTGCAGCACTCGGGGACTGTGGGGACAGCAAAAGGGGCAGCACGGGGCCACCAGCAGGGATCTGCACCCACTCTCCTTCCTCCTCTCAGGAAGGTACCCCAAGGTCTCCTCCATGGCCCGGGAATGACACTTAGGAGCATGTCACCACTGGTTAGCATCTCCTTTTCCTTCACAGGTTCGTCAGTGATCCCCCATGTACTGATTGCCACTGCTGGCAGCCATTCTCTCCCCCCGTGCATTATATTTCCTCCTGCATTCAGGGCAGGGAAAGTTCAGCATCCGGAGCAGCATTTAGAGGGGTGGTAAGGTCGGTGTTATTCTGGGCTGGGGCTGTGGTGCAGGAGCTGACATTTCGTGTGTTTACATCAGATCTGCCTCGTGCAGTTATAATCAGCCGTGCTACCGGGACTATAGGCTGGAATGATTCAACTCCCATGGCCTCTACCACTGGAGCATAAGTTCCACTAAAAATAACAATAATAAGAGAAACTGGAGACATTTCAGCAGAAGTCTGGGCCGAGTATAAGCAAGGATGGAAGAGAACAAATAAAAGATTATCTGTCCTTTGAAACACCCCACCTTCCTGCCAATTCAAATATTGACTGGCTGCAGAATAGGAAAAATCACTGCTTGCGGTGGGATGGAAATGGCAGAGTTTGCTTCAGAGATAACCCAGGAAGCAAAAATGATGTTTGTAGGCCTCCAACAAAGACCAGGGCTCCAAAGGAGGAGAAAAGGCACTGTATGCATTGAGGGGGATATCTCAGGGATGTTTTTTCAGTGCGAAATCTAAGTGGAAACATACATTTCACATCCAGGATGCATTGTGGCATTTAGTATTCATAGATTAGAATATCCTTGGTTGGAAAGGACTCACAAGGATCATCAAGTCCAACTCCTGGCACGGCACAGCGGTGACACCAGCTTCAAAGAGTGGTTGTGAAAGCATCCTCCTTGCTGCTTGTTTTCATGGCCATGGAGGGAAATGGAGGGGGAGCTGATCTGCCTGAAGAGGAAACTTGAGTATTCAGGGTATTCTTCAACCAGATCCATTTTCTTTCTCTGTTCCTGACCCTGAAATGGTAACAAACACCTTCCCACTGAGTTCCTGAAGTGATTACCCATCTCAAACCTCCAGTTGTACATGGGGTGAAATGACTTCCAAGACTTGGGGAAATGACTTCCATGTATTCCTCTGTCTTCCAACACACCCTGAGGTCAACATTGTTCTGGCTGTGTTAGGGTTTGTTTTGACCATTATTTTGCTTATAGTGTGATGGATGGTGGTTTGGTTTGACTTTTTAAAATTTTTTGTGCTTGTTCAGTGATTTTTTTGTCAGTACAAGACAATGAACTTCAAAAGAAGTCCTTCTGTCTGAGATGTTCATTTTTCTAATGCTAGAAAGGCCTGTAGAGATCAATTATGGGAACAAAGAATTAGAATCTAGCTCCTCCTCTGGTATTAATTAAATCTTTTATCCTATGGTGAGCAAACAGCATATTAGGCTTTGCCACAGTCCTCAAAGGTAGTATTACCACACTTCAATGGATGAGGGCAAATAAAGCCAAGGGAGGCTGTAATTTGCTTTAGGTCATTTGTCCAAATTGATGCAAAATAAAAAACAGAGCACGAAATGTCCTGTTCTAGATCAGTTTCCCTTGCCATCAGCCAGTGCTTCCCCTGCTGGCATGCGGAGCAATGTGGGCAGTGGTTTTACTCTTCTTGGCCCTCCTTGCACATGAACAAGAATTGCAGAGGCCTCGGCTTTCACTGGCTGCCTCCCACATGGGTTTAGGTGGGCCTGGCTTAGGAACTGACACTTTGTCACCTCCTCTGTCCCTGCTTTGGGCAGCTTCCACTGCAGGAAACTCTTTTTCACCTCCTGAGGAACAGAGGAGGAATTGGAGAGAGGCAGGGGGCACAGTGTCACTGTGCAGTCAGCAGACCCAGCTGCTGGCTCTGGCCCTGAGCTGCTGTGTGGCTCTGGGTCTTCTGTGCCTCAGTTTGCCCATTCATATGGCCATGATTAAGAAATTTGAGATTTTTCAACACTTCCTATATATATTTTTTGTCTAAAAGGAATGTTAAAATAAGAACTGATCGAGGACCATCTGAAAATCCATGCTCCCTCTATGCTGATAAATGTAGGGCATCACATCAAATTATCTTCGTGGCCCCTTTTTGCTTTAAAACCAGTAACAGATTGACTATTCTGTGTAAAGTGGTTTTTTATTCTTTCCTTCCTAAACTTCATTCATATGCTCCTCCTTTTAAAGTCCCCAACTAACGATCCCACTATTCCTGTGTAGAAACTTGTTCCTAATGTTGCATAGAATTTTCTAAGACATTCTCTGGTTACCAAGGCAGACGAACACTAATGAACAAATGGGAAGATTTGACTCCATCTCAGCCGTGCCATCTGGTGGCACTGAGCCTCCCGAAAGAACGAGGTCTGCTTGCACCATCTAGTGGCTTCAGGTAACCGAGCCAAAGGAATTTTCTATTCCCAGCGTGCATCCCCAACAGGACTGAATAATAAAAATACAGACGAGGCATTTGCAGTTTCAGGTAACTCTGAAAGAACACAGGAAATGCAAAGAGCAAACTTACCTCTAGGAATAAAATGAGAATTTTCTACTGATCGGTTCTTTCCCCCACACACCAATTTTTATTTAACATTACCACCATTCAAAGCACAAAAAAGCAGAATCCTTAAGAAATAAAATAAGGAAGAAGTAAAAAAGAAGGCGTCTGTCCAATCTCACTTCCAAGGGTCGATATTATGAGGTCAAACTTTGATCATGACCACACATCCTTCCTTTTGCAGTTGCTTAAGAACAGTTTTTCTTTCCTCCAGATAGAAACAGAGCTGTGAAAGCAAAGCTACAGAGAGTATCTCATCACTCTTACTGAGTGAAGAATGGAAAGAAAGGCATCTCCAAAGACTTCAGAAGTACAACTGGAATGACAGGAGCTGCATTGTTCAGGAATAGAGTCGCACTAAAGGTCTTTGGTTTTCCACCGAAGAAAATAAGAGTTTTGCGATTGCTGTCAGTCACTCTGAGTTTGGGAATTCACCTGAGATGAGCAAACAGCACCTTGTTCTCTCACCGTGGGGATCCATGGACATGTCAGAGGATGGAAAGCCTCCAGGAAGAGAGAGGCACTTGGCTGTGAAATTCCACGTTATGTTTAATGGATGCCTAAAGACTTCTTCAAATACAAATGATTCATCCCTCAAGACAGCATAATATATAGAGAAAGCAGAACACATCCACTACGAAACACGTGACCTGCTAAACCACCTGGACAGAATTCTTTGTAAATGATTTCCTTCACTCTGAATAGCCTTTGAGTCATGTTTGAACAGAAGCACACAGTGGCTTGGAAAGACTTTCTAGGAATTTAGGCACTTGCTGTTTGCCATAAAGTGTTTGCTTTTAGTGTTCTTCTGAAGAGTGCCCTACACCTTACAGGGGCAACAGGAGCCTATTTGGTTTAGAAGGCTCTGGGACTTTAAGGGAACTTGAGCCCAAGTGGACAATTTTATATGCATATTGCATAAAAAAATTTATGCATTTTCACTTGTAAATACAAATTTAACTTCCCTTCGCTCACTGTGTTCTCTGGGACTAAAAATTAAATTTAAAAAAGCAAATAGTCCAGAGAGGTTATCCCCATGTTAATCTTGCAGGAAGGAGCAGGGGTGTATTCTCCAGACTGCAGGGACCCAGAGACCTCTCTGTAGAGCTAAAAGAATGAAAGGATGCACCTTGCTTTGATGTCTCCAGAGATCCATGTAGGCCTTCAGAAGAGAAGGGAGGACCACCCTACGTCCAGAGGTTCATCTCCCTCCCAGGTTTGACAGTTATAACCTATCAGACCATTTTTGCATTGCCCAGCCCTCTCTCAGACATTATAAACTGCTTTGTTTCGATTTTGTTTCTTTATCATTAAATCATGTTGTTTCGAGCCCTTCTTGCTATGAACCTCTCTTCCAGCTAAGCATCTTTCTGTACAATTTTGACAAATATTTCAGGGAGTGAGCCAGGAAGGCTCTGAATTGAAACATCTCCTTTAAGGGTCTATCAGTCTCTCAGTCCCTTCTCAACAATAAAAAGCATTCAAGTGTGGTTGCTTTTCTGACTGATCTCTTTTCTGCACCTGTTCCAGCTTAGTTCTAAAGCAACTCTTGTCTGTGAACGAGTGATGCTTGTGGACTCCTGAGTACAGATTCTCTTACTATAAATCACTTAATCTTGGCAATATAATAATACGACTATAAACACTCTTCTATAAGTATTTCTCTGACACACATGCCTTCTAGCCCAGTCTCCTAAAATGTGCTGATGATTTGCAGTTTTGCAAGTTTATCATATTTTTCTGTCCCCACTCTAGAGAGGGGGGGAAAGTGATTTCTTCGATCTGTGCTTGCCAAATTCTTGCTGTGCTGGATTACACCACTCTTCCAGCTTTCCAGGCAGCTTCAAGCACCTTGAACGAGAGCTATCCATCATCATGAAAACTAAATTAATGTCTGAAGGCTGACGAACTCGTGCTTTCCTCAGTATTCAGAGCTATCCAAGAGATTAATGCAGAGATCAGTAAAGGTATTTATAAATACTAACACCCAAAGTGTTATGTCTTGGTTGGGCATTCAGTGATTGACTGGCCAGGCCAAGTGACCATGAGCTGGACCACAGCTGGCGGGGTGAAGTGGCACAGCTGGAGCAGGACAGATGGGCAGTGCAGACACTTCCCGTGCCATGAAATTTCATGGTGTTGCAGGAGGCTTCTGCGTTCACGGCTCCTATTTCATTGCGTTTCTTCCTTTTTGAAATACACCGCAGCTGCTGTGCAGATCTACTCAATCACCCAGTGACACATACTTGTGCGCGTGCCATAGGGAGTTTCTCTTTCTTGCTCAGCCAGCACAGGCAGGAAGTGATAAGAGCTGCTTTAGTTACAAGAGATGCACTCTGCAGCAGGCATGCAGCTAGAAACTCTCAGATAAATGGTGATTTAAAGTCTTCATCTAAGATGCTCCAAGGAACTGCCATAATAAAACTAATAAGCTCCAGAAATAATAATTATTAACAGAATTCAAGGAGCCTGACCCCAATCTTATGCTGGGTTTATAATTTCGTGATTTTTTCTGACTTCAACAGAGTTGCTTCCCTCTGAAACTGCTGAAAGTGTAATCAGAGTCAGGGACCAAATCTTTTGGCTTCCTTATTTATAATTGAGCTGCTCTGAAAGGTTATATAGCCCGGTGGTGATGCTGTTCAGACTAAAAAGCAGGTGAGATTTTTAGATCAAAGCAGCATTTGCCAGAGTCAGGCACTTCAAATCCTTCTGTGTGAAGTGGTAGGCTGGAGAATTTAACAGGAACAGACTCCCTAATGGTTTTTTATGACACCTTTTCCAAACAGTGGAAATGCTGAGAACAGTTTCTAGCATGGTTTCCCATTCCCATCAGTAAAAGCTTATAATTGAACAAATAAAATACCTGACTCTAAAAACACTGGACTTCAATTAAGCTCAAGTCAAAGTGTTTATTGGAACATCATCCCTAAAATCTGTTTTAAAGTCACCTGGAGACTGAGTTTAATGACTACCTTAGTTGCTGTGTTTATAGTGTTGTTATTATTGATGCTGCTGCTTCCCTGTTCTTCTTTAATGGAAAACAAGGCCAAGAGAGGGAAATATCCACACTTCTCCAAGGAAGAAGTAAACCTGTGACCCGTGGCAGGGTGAGCCTTGGTGTCCCAGGGAACATGTCACACTTCTCAGGCTCTGCCTGAGAATCCAGGGACGTGCTGGACCATTGATGGCAACTGAGACAGGGAGCTCTGTTCAAAGACAATGACAAACATAGCAAACATAGCCACCAAAAAAAAAAAATTAATAACCATGACTGCTTAATGTAGGTATAAGACACATGTTAATGTTTGTCCGGCTTTGACCAAGAAGAACTTGGATTTATTGAGAAATATCCTTTTCTCCAGGGTCTGTAATCCTGTCCTGATTTCAGGTCAGTGCTGCTGGCCTGGAAAAATACCTAGCCCTTTCAAAAGAAAGAAAAAGACAAGTAATCAGTAATTTAGGCAGTTTTGTGTAGGAAAAAACCTTCCCATGAGAGGACAGTTTAGGCTTGAAATGACTCTCCTAAAACCAGGATCAAAGTGATAAATGGCCAAACATATTCTATTTGTCACTTCTCTCCAAATCTGATTTTTCTAAAGCACTGTGAGCTTTGCCATGGATATCAAGAAGATCAGAATTCAGGCCGCTTCTTCTTGAATAGCATTTATAAGTGGCTTTTTTACAAGGCAAACACATGTACGCATGCCAGTCCTTAATCTCGTTGAACACAAAATGTGTTCTTTTCCTTGGCAGAGAAAATTGATGTAAAAACCATTTGGCAGGGTAACTTTTCTTGCAGGGGAGATAAGAAAGAGGTGCTGTTGGCTGTCAAATGTTAGTCCAAGCATTCACTATTTACAGACCCATTCAGAAAATCAGATTTCTTAGTACAGCAAATTATGTCCTGCTCTTAAACTCCAAGGAAAATTCATGAGCCTCCATTTGCTCTCTTATTTCCTCTTCCCAGGAACTACAAGGCTGTCTTCTCACAAGGCTATTCAAACTGTTTGAGAAACGGTTTTTGTCAAGAATGCCACATATTGCTTTGTCTGAAGTAGATCATACCAGTGTTTGATGTTCTCGTGGGAGATATGAGAAAGCTTGGAATGAGCCTTGGAGAAAGCCAGTCCTCTTTCCTCAGCAGTGTGACCCGACATGTCTCCGTGTGAGAAGCTGGAGTTACAGTGACAGCATGGGAGGATCACACAGAGCTTTATCTTTCGGGTCCTTTCCTTCTTACTCATACGAATGGCCCATCTCACAGAGTCATTCAAAGGTGAAATTGCTAAAGCCTTCCCAGAAGCCCTCTCTCGATCACCAACATTTTGCGGTTCAGCCAAAAATCCCACTGTACACTCAGATTTGCTTTGAAAACACAACTTTTGGCTGGCAAACGTATTTGGAAAACCATCCATTAAGCATCAGTAAAATCTAGGCAGTCAGTGCTCTCCTGAGACTTTGGATGGTTGATTGAGAGATAAACAGCCTAAAATCATGTGCATTATCAAGCTGGTGAGCAGAAGATTTAATATATAACTGAATTCCCCAAACTCCCAAGTTCCTTTAGCAGCAACATCTATTACTTGCCAAGAAAAGTATAAAGTGGAGAAATCATTAGAAAGTGAGAGTCTTGCACCCGCAGTCAGAACCCCAGCCTCCAGCTCTGGTACAGTTTCTCAGATCTTTTTGCCACGTGTGCCAAAAGACAGCGAACGGGTGGCTCTCCCCCACAGGGCACAGATCAGAGAGCACGATGACAGTCTGCAGTGCACAGCAGATCAAGGAACTCTCTCCCAGCAGCACATCGAGTACATTGGCAATTTTATATGCTGATTTTGTGGTGTTCTCTCACTCAGTTTTCCTGTTCACACAGGAATTTGTGGAAGCAGATAATGTAATGAATCAATGTTGTTAGACAGTATCGTTACCCTGATTTCTCCTCAGTAGGTGCTTAACACAGCAATTCATTTTTCACTGTCAAATTTCTACTCTTTTCTTCTTGCTTTGCTTTCCTTTCCCTTCTTGCCCATAGCTTTCCATTTCCTCTGGACTTTGGTGCATCCTGAAAATGCACAGACATAAAGCTTTATGCACAAGACCAGTGTTGGAAGGATTCTGTCTCCGGCCAGACACTGAGAGCTTTATCAGTTTGAAAAAGCCTAAACTAACCTCAAAAGAACTACATTTTATCTACTCAGAGACCGAATTTTTAACTCAAAGGAAAAAAAAAAAAAGAAAGAAAGAAGAAAAAAGCTCAGATTCACATGCAAACTAACATTTGTCCAAGCACTTCCTAAAACTCTCGAATGAAAACCACGTGCAGACAATCAGTTATTGGCACGTACAAGCAATACATTCATGGACTTCATTGCTCATGAAGGTTTGCACTTAGACCTCAGGCTGCTATCCTAAAAATATTGGCTTCATATATGAGAGATCTGCTGTCTTCACATAGCTATGATTTGCTATATGAGTGATGGAGAAAATTCCTCATATTTCTGCCTATGTACTTTAACAGAGATAATTGAAATTTATCCTGAGCAACCTGGTCTCCCTTGCTCTGTGTGTAAATGCAGGCTGTCTGATAGCTTGAAAAATATTTTTTCTACCTTATAAGTGGTGCATGAAGTGAGGAAGAAATGGAAAGATAGCCCAGCTAAATGCATTAAGTTGGTCTTAGTACATAGCATGCCCTGGCAGAACGTGCTGAATACAGCTTGTGGAGTTGCTTAATGATAGTAATAATAATAATAATAATAATAATAATTTAAAAAGAAAATATTGTCGTTACTTATATATAAGAATAATAAATTTTCAAAAAAGTGTTTCATTTATGAAAGCCAGGTTAAACAATAAGACCCATCCTTCTGGGATCACAAGGTATGCTGGGAACACGGAAGCAAAGAGGACTGCAGGGACTGCTCTCAGCTGGAGCCCCAGCCTTCGCCTCTGCTGAGCCTGCCACCACACGTGCAATTAGCATTCATTATATGGCAGTGTTTTCACGATGTGGGTGCATCTCCACCTGGAACAAGTTGAAAAAGCATAAAAGCTATCAAAGTGTTATCAGATGTTATTAACGTTGAGCCCACTCAAATCTGGACGACATCTGAACTACTGGCACGCAGATGACAAGTCCTACATCCCATTAAGAATTTCCTGAGTCCTCAGACATTCAGCTCATGCAAAAGATGCTTCTGAATGAAATGTAATTCTTTGAATGACAAAGCAGAGGATAAGAGGAATATTTCTGATGGTTTCATCAATGGCATTTCAGTCCAGACCCTGTATCTTCTTTCTGACGCTGTTTTATCTCTCAGGAGGATTCATTGCACAGACTTGCTGCCCTCCCGTGGCTGCTGCTGGTGGCTGCTGTGCTGGAGCCCATCATCCATAACCACTGCGCTGGTTTAACAAGGGCTCTCCAACCAGGCTGGCTGCACAAACCTTCCCAAGCCAGAGGAACCAGCCCCCGCTGCATTCTCAGTCTCAAGCATCTCTTCACCATATTTCTGTCTACACAAAAAATGGCTTTTTCCTCTGCCACTGCTATCATTTTCTCCCTCTAACCCTTCTGCCCAAGGATTATTTTCCGCTCCTTCCACTCATTCCTCCGTGGTTCCCCTGTGATTCCCACACCAGGCAGACCCCGCTCGCTGCTCCTAAGTGCTCGTGACAGCTGCCATCTTGGCCCAATCAAGGGTGATTGATCCAGCATCCCTCAGCATCAAGAGCATTTGATCTGTAAAGCTCTCCAGCTGGGGCTGTAATAACTCATATCCTCTGTGGGTTACACATCAAGCAACTCTCTCCCCATCAGTCACGTCTTTCCTGATAGAAGAGTTCTTCAGTGAAGCCCTTCACGTCTAATCCACCATCTCATGCAGATCGTGATGGAGAAAATTTATGAAAAGCAATATTTTGTACTGCTTTGAAGCAAACAAAGCTGATCTCCGTGTCAATTTTGTTGAATAAAAACTTCTGTGGGCAGAGACTGTGAATTCTTGAAGGATTTAGCCCATGGTAAGAACAGTCAAATCATAAATATTTATGCACTAAATGAGCCATTACTCACTACTTTGTTTCATTTTCATTAACTCTGTGACTATATTTACTGTATTTACATTCAGATCCTGCTCTGCAGTGTGAACTGCTGCTGGCACTGTCAGCCCAAGGCTGATGCACACTGCTCTGCCATCTGGAAACTGGCTCCCAGCTCTGGGAGTAAGAGAATCAGGCCCAGATATTCCTGTTCATGGAGGATCACTGTTTCAGTGCACCTGAACAGAAGACATAAATACCTTTTTATATAATGCAATGTGTGTCCAACTCTTCACCCTCTCACCATACAAGCCAAATGACCACATTACTTTTACTGCAGACTGGTTGGGTTGTGTTGCCTAAATCACAATTTTTGGTGATATGTTTCGCACAATCAGACTCGACTGGTTTGTCTACCTGGCACACAAATATGAAACTAAATATCTATTCAGGCATTAGATTTGCTGAGTGGTTTTTTAGCACTACAGTAATATGTTTCCATGCTTTACAGGCATGGAAATCAGGCCAGAATAGAATGGACAAAATATTTTCTGTCTCTGAGAGACAGCAGATTGCAAAGGAAGAAAACAAGGACAGCAAAGTCTGTGGAGAGGTTTCTCCTCATCTCCTGATTTAGAACTCAGTGATTATTGAGCCAGAATTGTTATCTTTGGATTTAATTGTTTTTAAAGTTTTTCTTTCATGGTTTTGTCCCATCTCTCATTGATCTAATGGGAACTTTTAGCTGCCACATCCTCCCATGACAAGGAGTACCTACGGCTTAATTATATGTTGTGTGAAGCACCATTTTCTCTTCCTTCTGTTTCTTTTCTTAAGCCTGTCACATGTGGGATTCATTTGTCAGCCCAAGCTCTCATAATGAGAGATGTTTGAAAATCATTCCGTCATTCCTTGTTTCCCTTCTCTGTGCCCTTGTGATGTTACACATCTCTCCATCAGTCTCTCACCTCTTTCCAGACTAGAGAGCTACTGTACATGTCCTGTATGGAAAGTTGTTTCCTATCTTTGTTCATCCTTTATCCTGGGCTATAAACTTTTTTTCCAAATTTACATATCCTTGGGAGGTGAAGGACCAGAGCTGTGCACAATATTCAACAGTCAGGTGCATTATTGGTTTATAGAGGGTAATGGTTGATGTGATTTGTCCCCTCTCCTTCTACAAAATCCATTTTTATCCCCCTTAACTGACAGGTTCTATAGGCAAGAAGGCCGTTTACTGCCATCCCTTGGCCATAACTAGAATGATTTGGTGCAGAATCCTTATTGTAAATCCAGCCAAAATTCCCTAAATCTATAAAGTAAATGGGAAGGTATTACGGTACTGTGCCAATGAGAAACCTATAGGGCATAAATTCAGGATTAACTGCTCTCCATAAATGAGATCCCACTGATATAAGAGAAACAAATGAAATTACACAAAGATCAGTTATTAAAAATGCTGACAGTTTTAGGATATCACAAGGAAAACCCTGAGGGGCAGTAAGTGCAATTTTCTGATCCAAAGCCCATGACATCACACAAGTCCTTTCACTGATTTCTGAAAACTTTGACATGGTACCAAAGTTCTACACTGATTTTAATCTGAAGACATAAAATTAAGCAATATGAGAGTAGTAATATGAATGGAGGGACTTTCTATGTAAAGCCAAAATCACAGCAAACATGACGGAGTTAACTGAAGTTTCTTCCAGCTTCTGTAGTTTTTATTTTTATTCTTATAAAACACTTTTCTATTTACTATCAGTCATTATATATCTTGCATATCATCAGTGCTTAAATGCATCTAATTATTAATAAGGACCAAATACATATTGCCACATACATGGAGTGCAACAGACATAACATGGCATGTAAATATTCTGAAAAATCTCAACTTCGACTGGTAAATTTGCTAATGGAGAATACTGTACATTCTGTCATAATCAAGCGTTTTTTATTATCTAGAGATGTTCACATTTAGTGGGCATGCATATCATCTACGTGTTAAAAGGTGGTTAATTAAAGTCAGTGGTTTCTTTTATATTAATTGTATTTTTTATTCTAAATTATTTGTTTTAATTAAAATCTATTATTGACAATTCAAATTATTAATAATATAAGAAAAAATCTTGAAGAAACAACGATATTGTCATCCTAATGTGCTCCAGGATTATATGGCAAGAGGATCCTCCCCACATCCCAGTGAAACAGGTGGGCTTTTCCTTCTACAGGTGGGTCACAGAGCTCCCAGAAGTCGAGCAGTCTGTGCAGAGTGAAACCTGGATGAGGAGTGGGAACTTCTGGGGTCGGTGTTCAACACATGCTCCCTTAAGAGCAAAGACATGGATTGTGACTCCAGGGCTGTGACCACTCCAGGGCTGTGACCACTCCAGGTTTGCTGCGTGCCTTCCCCAGATGCCACCAAGGAGCAGAACTTGCCATGAGCACCTCAGTAGCTGGGCACCATGGGGCACCTATTGACTCCAGCCTGAGTACAGACATGATGAATCGTGGTGGAACAGGAGTGGTTTCAGCCTTGAACAGATGAGCAGTTCTCTGACTGGTTTCTGGACAGGTGACGGACAAAGATGAAAAAATGTGGTGTCCTTCCTTTCCACTGAACATTTCCCTGGCCTGTGCGAGGTGTGAAGTTTGCCATGCACAGCAGCTGGGTCCACACCTCTCCTCCCCGGCTCTCTCTGATGATGAGCAGATGGCAGCAGCAGGGTGTCACAGCTCAGGACAGACAGCCACAGCAAAGCTGGCCCTGCCTGCAGACAAGGTGGCAGGACAGGACCTGCCAGGAGATCTGGGCCTTGCTTGGACAAGTACTGAAAACAACATTGCTGAATTGGCTTGCTGTGGGAGGGGGGACAGACAGGCTGCAGAAAGTCAGAGCTTTGCAAAATATATCAGGGAGAGCTGGCAGAGAGAGTCTTCAGCTTCTTCATCATGCAGCATCTTTGATTATTTAGGAGAAGGGACCCCTTTGGAAAGCACTCCCTGGAGATGCCTTCACCAAGTGCCTCCAGAAGTATTCAGCCATTTCACAGTCATTTCTCAGAGGAAATCAGATTAAAATGTGGCACCTGCCAGCCCAAGGCAGAAATGCACAGAAACAATTTCATCTCATTGCAGTGGCCAATGCTGACAAGTGAAGGAGAAATTACTGCTCTTATTTTGGATATATCTTCTTTGATGGCATCTTTTTCTCCGCACAAAATGAAATCACCTTTTTATACAGAACAATTAAGCGGTCTTGGCCCAGCTTAAAAGCAATGAAGACAATTTCCATGCCAATAATAATGTAGAGGGAAAAAAACAAGAAAAACTTGGGATGTTCTAGTTTTGTATCTCCAAATCCAATAGTGGTCAAAGTGATAAAGCAGAAATAAAAGGCTTCCTGAAAATCCATGTTTCTTTCCCAGTTTGGAAGAATAGCAGCTGCACAGGAGATGTACACGAAGATAACGAGCATCATTAATACAATGGGCACATCTAATTTTTCTAACTCTTTCCCTATTTTGTCGAAATTCTCGATTACTCTGGACACCGTCTTTCCCCTGGCTAGTTCGGGACATGAACTCCATCTCTCCATGCTTTTATTTCTTGCTGGTTGTGTGTTTTCATTCTCCCTGGCAATTAACATTTCAAAAAGTTCCACATTGCGAAATTTGTCCGGCCTCCCTTTCGTACCTGACTGACTTCTCAGCACTTCCATAATCGTCAGGGGATCATTGATGACTATTTTAGACTGTGCCCTGGATTTCAGTTCATTCCTTTTGCTGCATGTGGATCCAGAACAGAGTTTAGAGGCCAGAATTTTGGACTGTAGCTTCCTGAACTCGTTGTAAGACTTGGACAAGACAGTCGCAAGGATGTCTCCCATGTCTGTCAGGACCAAGAACATCAGAGGGATCCCAAATAAAGCATACAACATACAGAGATACTTCCCAATCCGTGTCACAGGATAGGTATTACCATAACCTTGAACAAGAACAAGAAGAGGGAGAGAAGGGAAAGAGAGAGAGAGAGAGAGATGTGATACATAAAATGGCAGCAGAAGATATACCCTTTCCCTAAATCCAATTTGGATATTTATATTTCCTTCCTCTAACATATTGGATATGAAATACCTCAAATTGTAGGTCAGTGCTTTTCCATTATAGTGGGAGAAAACACTGGTATTATAGTAACTGCATCAAATTTTAACAACCATTTTTCTCCTCATCCTTCAGAAGACATTGAGTATTTCTTCTCTCCCTTCAAAAACACTGCTCTTTCCTAGATGAGCTTCTAGGCCAAGTACTTAGCCTGTAAGATTATTAGCTCATGTGCGGAGGTATGGTTTCCTTCATTTTCTTCATCCATTCATATTTTCACTTGTGGCTGCCATAGCCTTTGGTCTGAACCCAGCCTCCGTCCCCGCTTTGCTGTGAGGCACTGAAATACTATTTATTCTTGGTCACCCTCTTCCCCACGGGCTAATGGGAATGCTAATCTTTACTGTTGAAGCACTTGGGGAAGATTATTGTAGTTAATGCACAGAGTGATGTTATTTTTTTAAAAATTTATTTCTGTGCATTAAAAATACCTTGTGCAGTTTCCAAGCTTAAAACTTATCCTGAGCTTAAATTTTGCCATCCAGAAATCTATCCTAGCTGAGCCACCAGGCAGCCTCCCCAGGCAGTGAAGAGATGGAAGTTCAGACCATCAAACTTCAAACTAGATGCCTCAACTCTCCCAGACAATTCAAGGTAGATAATTTGATTCTATCCTGAGGTGATTTATCAGTTCCTAATACTGCAAATAACAAACCCACTGCCACGGAAATCGCCACCTATTCCATCTATTAGCAGCAAATATTCCAGGCTTTCTACTGATCCCAAAACTCAGGTCAAAATTGAGGAAGATGCTCAGTGCTACGAAGGCAAGAAGTACTGGCAGTTTAGAAATAAATATGTTGGGTCAGTGCGTATGGGGACTTTTGTCAAGTCCCATGTTAATGGAGGTGGGTAAATATACCCAGGGAAGACATTTCCAACAATGTGCTTTTTCATCAGTTTGCTGAAGTCAAAGCTTTCTGGTAAAACATCCCCTTTTCAAAAGCTCCTGGCTGCTGTGCTTGCGCCAGGAAATATTCACAGGGCTGAGGATTCTGGGCACATCCCCAGCGTGTCTCTGACCACCCAGACTTCTGTCTTCAAACTGCAAGAAGCTGAGTTTGAACAGTCACCCAAGAGATGAGAGTCTGAGGTTTGAGCTGTGACACAGCACACAAGAGCTCTAAGTACATCAGCTCTCACACTGTTCTTTGTGTAGGAGAAGCTCTTTTTTAAGGTTCAGTTTTTCTTTACAGTAAGATGCATACCCATGCTGGGATCTTGAGCATATCCTTCTGCAGTGGAGAAATGTCTTTGCAATTTGATACAATGCTGTGGGAATAATTCCCATCCAGCTTTGATTATGACAAATTTAGATAGACAGTGCCTGTACTTGCCAGCATTTGAGAAAGATTAACAAAGGGATAAAAGTAGCTGTGGGAATGAGCATGAGGAGTTGTATTTAGCAATGCAGAGGGAGCCAAAATCAGAGCAGATGTTTCTATTTGATCTAGGTCCTCCTTTGAAATATGAAGTCAGAATGAAAGATTTCAGAGGTGTGACTTAAACACTATCATGCACTGTTAACCCACAGAAATGTGAACACCCTGGTTAATTACAAAGCCACAGATTAACAAAGCTGAATTAGACATGAGTAACTGGGAAGCAACTGAAGAACAATATATACATTATGAATTACCTTTTCCAAAGTAGAAACCATTACCCAAGAGCACACACAACAACGGGAAGCATAAGGTTTGACTGAAAAATGGAGCTTTCTTTTCAGTTCCATAGCTCTGTGCACATCATATATGAATACATGTTATAGTACACATGTAATGATGCAGTTAATTAGTGTGTACCACCACTAGTTACTAAATTCTCACTTGTTTCTGTGACAGCTATGCCTCTGCAGTCTGTGCTTGCGGAACCGCTTGTAGACTCATCATCAATACTCAGGAGAAAAATTCAAGGGGATTTGGGCTTTGGGTTTAGAAGGGGTGTTTTTGTTTGTTTAGGGTGGTTTTAATCCCCTGGAAGAAATGCATTAGAGAAAGCAGCAATAGGAATTGATTCTGAAGGGTGTCACTTTACCTCTGTACTTACCCACAGTGGTGAATACAGTGCAGCAAAAAAAGAGAGACCCAAAGAAACTCCACCTTTCTTCTGGATTGATAAACCAGGCTGGGTCAGCTGTGTTGAAAAGGTCGTGGATGTCGTTCTTAAACATCTTCTCATTTTCTGTCGCGTTATCTGTCACAGTCACAGCAGGGGGCACAGTGAGTGTTTGCAGACCACCACTCAGGGAGCAGCCAGCCTGTTACTCCAGTCAAATTTACTCCAGCTGAGGATTTCCTCATATTCTTTAAAAAGATAAAAATACTGACCTTCTCACCCTCTCCTTTCAAGCCCCTCACCCCCACCTCTGAAAAAATCAGGTTGGTTCAGTGGCTTTGGTGAATAAAAACACAAGGAACAAATAAACATAAACATAAAGAAGCAGGGCAGAAGATGGAATAATCAGCTTCCAGCTTGAATGTCCTGTTTCATTTGGACTTCCCAGGAGATCAATCTTCTTTTGACCCAAAGACATTAAGAGATGTGGGGTCAACAGTAGGGAACCAATATGAACCACTTGGATGTCACTGCCCAGTGCCCTGCTGTGAATCCCAGAGCCTGCAACCCCTATTCCTGCTCCCCGTGGCTGAGCCTTGCTTGAAAGGACATTATTTACATTATTTAATTGCCCAAAACTGATCGTTGTGTCAGCACAGCTACCTGAGTGAAACTCCAAGCCTGTGTATGAACCCCATCACGGATCCAGGAGGATTTCCAGCCCTTCTTTTCTCCTCTACCCCCTCCATCAGCATCACTGGGTCTGGGGTGCAGAACTGCACCTGTCTCCCTCTAAGCATCCCATCACCAGAGAGCTGGTAGGGAAGCTCAGAGCAGGGAAGGGGGAGCTGGAGAAACTTTCTGAGAGAGAGGATTCAGCCCCCGGCAAACTGAAGGAAATACCACAGGGATCTCAGCTTCTTGTTAAGAACCTGAGGTAACCTGGGCAAAAGGAAGAGCACAGATATCTCAGGAAAAGTCTCTCCAGGCAGGAACACAAGCACTGGGGAAGCTTGCAGTCAAAAATCACAGCTAAGGAAGAAAACAGCAGTCATTATCTAGGCAGAGGGAAAATCCTGTTTGCAGGGTCAGCTGTTAGTATTTCAAAGAATGTCTTCAAAGGCAAAAAAATCTCATTCAAAAAGCAAGAGAATGAGTAGCTCCCTGTACAGTTAAGTCATTTTGAAATTCCAGTACATACCTGATAACCTTCTGGCGAGGTAGGTCAGATTCTGCAGAAATTTTCTATATTCTTCACTTAAACTGACCTCCCGGTTACCTTCAATGTGGGAAAACATGAGAGCCCCAAGAAAAGCATAGATGACAAGAGACAGAATGAAGCAGGCATGAGGAAACACTGCCCAAAATATTTTTTTACATGTCCTTTTACTTCGCAGAGGCTGTGATGTTGTTGCCATCCTAAGCTCACCTTTTTTTTTTTTTCTAATATATAATTTTGTGGAGAAGACACAGCTTTTAGAAAGAAAGATCAGGATGTAAAAGCTTTTGCAGCCAAGAAAAGCTTCTCCTGTGAAAACAAGGATTGTTCTGCCTCAGGCTTTCAGATCACATGTCTTTATAAGTGAAGATTGCACTACAGTCCCCACGGAAAAGGAGCACAACTAATCAAGCCCTGAAATACTTCTCAGTTGACGCCACGCCACTCTATCCCTGAATTATTATTGATCAGCCAGCCCTGTAATGCACATGGATTACCAGCTCCTATCGGCTTCCACTGGAGCCAACTCGTGCTTAAAGTTTCTTCTCCTGAACAACAGTTTCCCATTGATAGAGCAGAAACACTTCCAGCTCGCAGGAGGGAAAATGTGCACTGTAAGTTCTTTAAGGATTTCTCCCAAAAACAAACAGGGAAATTTAAAATTAACCAAAAGAAAGGGATGGCACTAATTGTCACCCCTGGGCAGACCATAGAACAATTAATTTGTCTTTCAGAGGGCTTACGGAATCTGTCTATACCACGCAATCTTTGTAGAGAGGGTATTCTGAATTTTAAATTCTTTTTCTCACGAGAAAAAATAAAATAAAAAGAGTCAAGAAGGTTTTGCCTAGTTCTCACTTGAATAAAATCTTCCATATTAATAGAAGTTTCATTATGAAATTCCCACTGACCTTAGTAAGTAAGAACTGCAAGATTCTGTTCAGGGTTAATGATCTTTGCAAACTATATCCAACTTTAAAAATAAAGCCTTTCTTTTCATCCATCACTCTAAAACACTTGGAGCAACAAGCAGTATCACTGCCCTTTGCAATGTTTGTGCTGGTAGCAAGAGGAGTTGGACTTTACAGAAAGAGGTGTTAAATATTTCATATCCAGCCATCTTTAATTAAAAATTGAAACAGTCTTGTGGAGCCAAGACCTACTGAGCTGTGTATACGGACCATGTCCACACATCCACACAGAAATCCTACATGGTTACAATGATTTCTTCTAGGTCAAACTCTCAGCAAATTGGATCAGAAGATAGTTTATGTTCATCAGTATGCAAGTCTCCAATATAAAAGAGAGGCTTTTAAAGCTAAGACAAAAAAAGAGCCTGTGTGCTTGCTACTTTTCTGGTTATCTGCCTCGTTGGCTCAGTCTTGCTTTTTGGCAACAGATTTATAAATCCTCTTATTGCAGTCAATCTCTGTTTCCTTTTTTGCCCCCATTGACCTGAAACACAGGGTTAAAAACTGCTAAAGTTCATAAATAGTCAAAAGCAACAGAACTTCCTGAGAGGTTGTACCTGGAGATAATGTGCATAGATTTGGTGTCCTTCATGCTGGGAATAGTTACAATAGAGACTAAAACATTGGGCAATTATTTACTACTGTCCAAATGCATGGGTTGCACACACCTGGAGGAGTCAATGTGGTTTTGTTACCCTGCTCTCAGGCAGCACAGTTAAAAACTGGGAAAATTTCAAAAGCAACAAGGATGGCTGAAGGTATGGACAGCTTTCAGATGAAGAATGACTGAACAGTCATTGGGGAAAAATTGTGACTGAGGAGCTATATAACAGCAGTCTTCAGTCTCCCAGGTGTTCTGGAGAGAGCAGGTGAGCGATCAGCTCTCTGCAGCCTCTTCTGGAAGCAGAATTGAGGATCATCAAATGAAGCAAGTAGAAAGCTGCTTCAAAACAAATAAAACAGGATTGTTTCTCACATAGCTAGAAAAGTCTTTACCAGAGGATGTTGGATTTCCATACATGAAAGAGAATGGAGAGATGTTTAGAAGAACAGTCATTAATACTGACTACAAACCACAATAGGGCTCAGTAACTCCCTGAACTGAAAATAGTTTGCATCTGTAAAAATAAGATGGGGTACTGGGCCAAATGGGCCCCTGTCTGAGGCAACATATTCACACTGATGTTCTAAAAAAGGTTTTTACTGACCAGTATGGTGATTCTGATACAATTTGTCCTGCAGTTTTTCATCTACAACTCAGATATAAACATCTTTCCTACAAAGTGCTTTAAAATCTTCTCAGCCTCCTCCTACACATGGCACTGCAAAGTATTTAGCAATTCCCAGGAGCTTCTCAGCCATTTGCAGCATCAGGCTCTGAGACGGTGACAACAAGAAAATTTAATAAAAATAAAACCAGAAATGATTTTTACATTATTTGCTTAATCTAAACCATTTCCCACTATTGCTGTATTACATATTTGAACTTAGTTGCTTAAAAGCAAATCCCACTAACCACAAGTTATTCCAAATTGAGTTACTGGTACTTGTATTGAGAGAGATTTTTGCAATACACATTTCCTATTCACATTAATGGGCAGCAAACCTGCTCTTGTCCCAACTTCCATTTCTTTGATTAGGGCAAATTTGAGTGCTCTGTAAGGTGCTGCTTGAGAGGGAAGTTTTTGACCACAGCTGCAAGGTTAAATAATTCCAGTAAAAATATACTTACGATGAAATTGCTATTTTATCCGATATTTCTGGATTACATAGGTTAGACCTGGAAGGCCATTGTTTGGGCAGGCAGAAATGTTTTTCAATAATCAGTAGAACTCTCTGTGCATTAAGTCATCTGCTACGTTCCCAAAGACCTGCTGTGTTACCTCCTCTGTGAAACACCACTGGATTCACCATTCTGTACTGACAAAGAGTGTAATGTCTTCCTTTTTTAGAGAAAATCAAAGTGACTTGAAGGATGACAGTGCTTTTTAAAAATAAATGGCAATGGACTAAATGGTTTGCTTTTATTTACACCTGGCATTGATTCTGGTGGGAATATTGTTGAAGAGAGGACTGAGACCTCAGCCTGGCAGCACTTCCTGACAATGAGAATCAAAAACATTCCATTCAAGGCTGAATGTTCACAAAGATCATGGAAGATTTAATCCATTACCTACTATAGCCCCCTGGAAAATATTTCCAGAATGCATTAATATACCTAAGCTCCCCAAGAAAATGAGTGTTTTGGTATAGTGGTGATATCACCCCTAAACATCCCAAAACAGCAGAAAAGGAGTGGCAGCAGTAGTTGCATTAAGAAAGCAGTCTCAGGGCCGTGTAAGCATTAGATTTGATCCCCAGACATAATGACACACCACTCGAGGTCAGGTGGGTGGGTGGTGCCTGTGAGGTTTCACTTTTAGTGTCCTCAGTGCTTTCAAAGGACTCCTCCTAGCCCCCACCCACAATGGTTATCCCAATCGCTCCCAGCTCCAGGGTTCTTTGAGGCCTGTCCCTGTGGGATTTCAGCCCTCAGTGGGGCCCAGGAGCAGTGCTGGCCCAAGCCCAGCCCCAGCACAGACACTTGACATTTGTGCAGAGCAAATATATCCTGCCAGATGAGCCACATGAGCTTTTAAGGCACTCTGCAAGTATTTTTCTCCTCACAACCCCATATTCCATATTTTCCTGGAATATGAATTCCCCTGACACCTTCTGTTCTTACCACTGTTTCCTTACACCTCACACTGCTGGGATGGAGAGGGGAATGCACTAACTGGCGATGCTGGGAGTGCTGGATACCCCAGGGAAGGTTTAGCTTTCTTTGTACCCATCTTTAAAAGTCTCAGCTTTTGCTTGAGTCAAGTGCTTGAGCTTGTAACCTCTGGGAATATTTGAGAGCACTCAGGACTAACATCCTGACACTACATAGAATGCTAAGTGGATTCAAAGATATCCAGGACTCTCACCCTGAATAGGAGAATTTCCTATCTCATTCTTTGTTCACGCCAAAGCCAAGCAAGTGGTCCCATCGCTTCACTTATGAGAGAAAAACACTCTCAATATGCCCCAGGACCAACCAAGGCTTGGGTATTAGTTTCTGCTCCTCCTCTTTCATTTTAAGACGGATGAAGTCACATAGTCAGAAAATACCTTCGATGGGAGTCTTTTTCACCCGGTAACTAAACACAGGACCAGCCTTTGCTCACTCACGAGCTAGCCATCCATCCACTTGATCTCCTCTCCCCCTCACCTAAACCATTGCCTGGGTAGAAAGATTTCATTTTGCCTTCCTCTTCCCCAAACCTGAGCAATCACAACAGCCTGGAAGGAGCAGAGCTGCCCCCCAAATGAGGAAATATTACCCTTCCTCCCTCGGGAACTGATGGCATGTCTCTCCCAGAGCTTCACCCAGTAGCCAGGGGTGCAGCTCATCTGGAGGGTTTGGTTGCTGCAAGACTGAGGTTTCCAGCACAGCAGAGCTCTGTGTCAGACACTTCTGCTCCTGCTGCTCTCTGAAACATGTGGTAAATCAGAATACACTTGGGCCTGGGAGTGGAAGCTGCTCTAGACAGACAACACTCTTCCAGACCTTTTCTAAAGGGCCACGAGCAAAACCAAACACCGGTGGGTAGAGGGCAACAGTTCTCCATCAGGGTGGGGACGGCTTTGCAAACAGGGCCACCTCGCTGCTCATTTGTTGGCGTGACTCCTCTGAATGCTGTGGCAGCGCTTCAGGGTGTTGTAACAAGCAGAAAGGTTGGTAACACCACAAGTCACCAGCGTCAGACCCCACGGCGCAGAAGCCCTGGGTTTCCAGATAAGCCAAGGGGATTACTGAGGTTCAGCTACAAATCTTATGCCAAAGTCTTTACTGAGTTAATGTAGTGAACGTAATGCTGGTATAGTGGAGACTATCTCAGCACAGTAGTTCATTTTAAGGCAAACAAGCTCCCTGTAGAGAGATCAGAAAGCTGCTTCTTAGGAATTTAATTAACATTAGAGTATGTGAGATTATATGCTGCATGAAAGCTAAGCATCATGATTCATGTCAACAGAGCAATTTTGCACTTATCTGAACTGGCAAAAAACCCATGTAGATTCAAGATGACAAGTCCACTTTGCTCTGAAAAAATGCTTATTCTTTATTATTATTAATGTGGCACCATATGTATGTAAGCAGTTTGAAAGAGGGGAATCTAAAACCCCAAATACGAGAACAAACTTTTAACCATAAACACTCACCAGTATTCATGTGAGACAATCTCTGTGACTGGCATAGACCCTCTCAACTCTCAGCATGCAAAATACTAATGAAAAAACCAAATCTATTGATCTTATTTCCCATGTCACATACAAGTTCAGTCAAAGAGAGCACAGATAAAAACTCATCCTTTGCAGGCTGCAGTATTGGCCAAGTATCACACATAACATCAAGGTCAAATGTGTTTCTTGAAGAGCTCTAAGGTCATTAAGGACTGTAAATCCCCAAAGTACCCTGCTTACAGTATTTTCTACCCTCAGTCATCCACGGCACTTTGTAAACCACAGGCAGGAGTCTGTAAGATGCCCACAATCAGACACCTCTTTCTGCCTCCTCTCCCTGGCAATCAGACTGGGCACGGTTTCATGTCAGTGGCTCAGAGTTTCTTGAGTGTCAGGCTAAATTTTCCATCACTTGTTTTCATCCCAATTTTCCTAATGACACTAAGCAATTTCTCTTCCCTTTTTGTGTAAAGTAATCTTAGAAGAGTTTTAACTCCATTATCCTACCACTCATTAGTCATTGTGGATTTGGGGGTGGAAGACACTTTCACAGATGGGTGTGCCTTGGGACAACATTCAGTGGACACTTGTCTTCAAATTCCTTTCAATTCTGCTGATTTCCTTTAGCTCTGAGCAGGAATACATGAACTTTTCAAATCCTGTCCCACCCATTTCAGCTAATAAACCATTAATTGCTTACCCTTTGTAATGCTGGCCCTTTAAATGTTTTAGCAGTCATGGGAATAGCTCTTAAATGCTTTTTAGTGAATCAGTAAACAACATTTTGCCACCTTAGTGGGGGACATTCTTTCAGGATCTAGGCCCATGTAGCTTCACACATTTAATTAGCTTAAGACATAATTCCTCAATGATGTGATCCTGCCTGGATTGATGAGTAAGGCCACACTATGAAAGCACCTTCTGCTAAATATTTTGGGTTCGAAAAAATTAATGCAAAATGGCCCACCTTTTCTGAGGAATGCCTTATAAAAATTGAGTGTGGAATGAAGTCTCTTCTTCCACTTTTCTCCACAAGGAAAAATCCTGTAGCACTTCTGAACAAGCCATCTGGGCCACAGGCCCCATGTGCAATGAACCCTGCGGATTTGCCCAGGGACTGCGGGCTCTTCCTGAGACTGCCTGGCACCCAGACTGCCCACTGCTGCTGCTGCCTGGTGCTCAGACCTGCAGGAAAAAGCCATCTCAACGGCACTGGCCTTCTCCAGGGTCACTTGGGAATTCGAGATGTGTGGGTGGAGCAGCTCAGCTGCAGGATGGATGTCAGTTCAGGGAGGGTTATTGTTTGAATCCTGCCAGGCAGCCGAAGCCAGCTTGTTGCACCATATTCAGAGAGATGGGGCTTTAGGACACAGCTTTTAGGGATTTCTTTTTTGTCTAAACAAAAAGACACGAGAAACACATCAGAAATGAAATGTTGAGCAGCTGAGATTACAGATGAGCCCTGAAGGTCGTGCACACACAGAGGAGGAAGCAGGCAGGGCTGGAGGTGACTGCATGTCCCCATGAAGCAGTGAGTGCTGGCAGTGCTGGTCGTGAGGAGAAGCACAGCCTCCTGAATCTTACAGCACCAAGAACCTTCTCTCCATCACTGCCCTCTTAATGCAACAAGAGGGAAGGGGGGATGGAGCACAACAGCCAGATCTCAACCAAGGGGTGTGTCCACATCCAGGGGTCTGGCTGGAAAAGAAAGGCCCCCAAACAGTGGAGCTGCCATCACTTCTCAGCATGGAGCAAGATGAAGACTGTTGACAAGATGCCTTATGGACACTGCTGCATTTCCTCATTCTTCCAGGCTAGCTGCTGATGGAAGGAGAACTGCAGTGGCAGCCACTGTATGCTGTCCTCTTACGCGTTCTTCCAGAGTTGTTGCTCAGCTCTTATCTCGACCCAACAGTCCCGTGGCATCAGCTCACTTCGGCTGTTGGGTTTCACACCAAAGCTGCCAGAATTTCTCAGTCTGTATGCCAGGACATTCTTTTTCTTTCTTTCCGGAGGAATTATCTGATCACGATGGTGAATAATTTGTTAGAAGGCCATCCTTAACAGCTGTGTGAGATGCTTGCCCCTAAACAGACCCCCATCACATTACATTTGCAGATCAGCTTCTCTGGCTGCTGAACCACATCAGAGGCACAGCACAGAGCGAGGGCGCAAACCCCATCATCTCCTTTCAGCATGTCCTGGGTTCCAGCAGGAAACACACCAGAACTGCTTCAGTAAACTCTGTCAGACCACAGTCTCCTCAACAAAATACTGATGCCATAACTGCATTGGCAAGATGTGCCCAGCCCCAATCTCCTGCTCTTTGACAGCAAAATCACTGCTCTAGAGCTCAACAAGCCAACAGACTGGCTTCAGTGTTGGTGGTCAAATTATTGCAGGCTGGATGAGGCATCTCAAATCCAGGAGATCTGGATATAACTGAGGTTTCTTTCCAAATGCATGAGAGGCTTGCCAAAGGACAGAGAGGCCCTCCTTGCTGAAATTTTGTTCCAACAGTACACAGAACCTCTCTTCCTCCTTGCAGTCAGATGTTTACCTAAACAAAACTGTCTTGGGAAATGCTCTTTGTAGATTTGGATCTTTCTCTCCCTTCTGAAATGACCAGAATTTTTGTTCATTAATTTGAAACTGAGGTTGTCTCCAGTCCATCACTAATAGCAGAAATGTGCCATTTACACCAATTAAGCATTCAACTTAATGCCTTTATATAGCTGATTTGTAGCAGAATTTGGTCAGATTCTGCTTTCTTTTAAGCTCATGCAACACAGTTTAATGGATATGGAAGCAGAATTAGCTTGCTTCTTTTTTTTTTTTTAATAAGCCGTTGTAGACATTCTAGCTGTAGACTCATCACCCGCACCACATTTCTGTCTCCTGCTTGGCTTGTCTTTTGCTTTCCCTGTCCCAGAACTTGCTGTTCTCTGCAAGGAGAAACATGCAACACACACAACATGCAAAATAACAGAGGGAAATCCCAGGCCAGGGCTGAACTATATTTTAAAGCCATGTTTTAAGATGGCTAAGTTGAGCATTCAGAAGTAAAGGGCTCTGTTAAGGCTGTAACCTGGACACATCCCCTTATGCATTTGCATGGAGTTAATGTCTTTCATTTACATGAAGCCATCAAATATCTTCATTCCCAGCCAAACCCTTTCCCAGAGTGATTCCACATAGATTCAGCTGCCCATGTGTGCTGCAGGGCACATACCCAGGATATTTATACAAACAAGCACTGACCCTGCTACCAATGAATGGTCCTGCTGTGCTGGAGAAAGTTTCTGTGCAGTACATCCCGGTTGAACTGCCCTATCACAAGGAGCAGAAAGCAGGTTCTTGTGAACAGGGAGCTAAGGCAGCCCCGTGAGGAGCTGTAAGGATAAGAAAAGCACCTGAGCCACTGAGTCTGCGGTGCTCATCTGTCTGCTTGAAGAGGAAAACTGGAGAAGAAATCCAGCTTAAGATGTACTCACCTCTACACATGTATTCACCTCTATGTGTGTACTTGCTCAGGCTACAGCAGATTTCTGCACACGGTTGTGCTGGATCCCAAAAGGGGATGAATTGTGGCATAGCCAGAGGGACGGATAAACAGCCCAAAAAACCCTGTGTGAAGATAGGATAAGGGAGAATGACTTTAAGCTGAAGGAGGGTAAGTTTAGGTCATATATTAGGATGATTTTTTTTACTGTGAGGGTAGGTAGGCACTGAAACAGGCTGCCCAGGGGAGCTATGGATGCCCCATCCAAGGAAGTGTTCAAGACCAGGCTGGATGTGGCTTTGAGCAACCTGGTCTAGTGGCAATGTCCCTGCCCGTGGCAGGGAGGTTGCAAGGAGATGATCTTTAAGGTCCTTTTCAACGCAAACCATTCTATGATTCTGTGAAGAGATGCGCCTTGGCAAAATACACGGTTTTTTGCAGAACCCCATTGCAAAGTGATTCACAAACAGCGTGTCTGCCAGTGCCCTCTGCCCTGCCACAGGGGCGTGGAACAGCCACACCAGGGCAGGAGCAGGATCCACTCAGCCCTACTCCTGCCCCTCACCTCTGCCTCCATCAGCAGCTGCTCAGGAAAGGGCGGGAGTGCAAGGCAAGCTGGAGTGGTATTTTCCCAGAATAGTCTTTTATCCTGAAGCAATTTGCAGTTCATGGACTTCCTGAGCCGAAGACGGTATTTCTGTGGCAAGGAAATTATTTCCAAGCCCTTGAAAGAAACAGGAGTTCATGGAGGGGTGGCACCTGCTGGGAAACCTTCCCGCGGGCCGGGCCGGCTCGTGTGCCGGTATCCACCTCCAGTAGTGTTTCCCAGGAGACGTGGCTGGAATTTGCCAAGGGAGCAGGAGAAGGAGGGAGGATGGATGCTCCCAGTACCGCCGCGCTGCCGCCAGAGAGAGCTCCAAGCCCGCGGGCCGAGCAGCGCCGGCCGCTCCCGAGGCAGCACCGAGCGCGTCCCGCATCCCAACGGGAGCTCGGGCAGCTCCAAAGAGTCTGGTACAGCGGCCAGGAGGGCGGAGGGACATCCAGCACCTCTGGCAGCTGCCCCCCAGCCTGCTCAGCCTCTGTAGCACGTCTACGCCGTGGTCCGAACTCCTTTGAAAAGCGAGTCAGGAAATACAAGAGAGATGGAGAGGGACTTTTTGCAAGAGCATGGAGTGACAGGACAAGGCAGAATGGCTTCAGACTGAAAGAGAGTAGGTTTAGATTAAATATTTGGGGAAAAAATTGTTACTGTGTGGGTGGCAAGGCACTGGAAAGGGTTTCCCAGGAAAGTTGTGGATGCCCCCTCCCTGTAAGAGTTCAAGGCCAGGTCAGATAAAGCTCTGAACAACCTGGTGTAGTGAAAGGTGTCCCTGTCCTTGGCAGGGTTTTGGAACTTGTTGGTCTTTAAGGTCCCTTCCAACCCCAGGCCATTTTATGATTCTAAGATTCTATGCTAGCAGTGAGCTCCTATGAGTATGCTGGTGGATTCTTGGCACCAAATACACGCAAACATAAAAACAATCACTTGTGAGCTCCCTTACACATTGCTTTATGGATTACCACTCAAAGACCTGTCAGTGCTGGGTCAGTTGACCGGATGTGTGTTCTGAGGGAGCCGATCCCCAGCTGCTGCAAACTGCAGCAAGAGGACAGGCAGCTGTCTGGAGTAGTTGTGAGGTGCTCTGGAGACACTGTGCCGCTTGTGTGCTCACCGTTGCTCTCCTGGGCACCCTGGCTCCTTTTCTTAGAACTCTTGTTTGCAGCACACTGAAGAGCAGCCGCTGGTTTTGCAGGCAGTGGGGGAGAGAGCAAGAAAGGAAATCTTCTGGGTTTTGCAAGTATAGCTATGGTGGATAGCCTGCAGCTATCCAGCTAGTTTGAGGAGTGTCATTTTAACCATAAAAACCAGCAGTTTGTTATGACATTAATCCCTGCCCCGAATCTCACCTGGATCTCTCTCACTCCTGCCTGATCTCTAAACTAGTGTGAGATGGAAGGGGAACGGAGACATCATGAGAGCCCACAAGCTCTAGCTCCCTTGCCAAGCTAAAGAGCTTTTCTCTGAGGGAAAAGGTTTCAGCTCTGCACATGTGATGATGATGAGCTCCAAGGAATCTACATTACAAGGTCCCTAAATTAGAGCATGGCTCTGTCCCAAAAGACACATGAGAACTGGTGCAGCCCTTGCTGCCCCGGGAGGCAGGAGCTAAACAGACTCAGCTGGTGCCCTCAAACTCCCACAGCCCCAACCAAATCGACAGCTCCTGGGCCTGTTTCAAAACCATCAGTGTCCCAGGCACTTGCTGGGATAAGCAACACACCTGATTTCCTTCAGAAACACCCTCAACAGGGAGTCATCTCTTCACATCAGTTGATTTTTACACATCTTCAGGCCAGCCCAGCAGACTGAAGGCTCACACCATCACCCAGGGACAATTTGGGTGTTCCTGACACACCTGAAGGGCTCAGATGCCTACCAATGGGTGACATTCATCCTCATACTACGTCTGGTTTAGTCACCTCTAGCTCACTGGATACGCACGATCTTTCACCTTGAAGCCTCCTTAAACACTCTACTATGTCATTACTTTCTTGGCAACCTTCAAGCCCTTACAAGAAGACAAATATGAGTCAGGGCATGTAAAGAAATCAAGCAACAATTTTAAAATAGACTGGAGAATATATATATGCTTTCTGACAAGGGTCTCATTAGAGATTATCTGATCACATCATCTCAACTGAATTTTTGACTTCGGGTATCCTTCCAATCACCTTCTGGCTGCGCCAAATCCCTTTTCTGATTATTCCTGTCCTGTGGAAATTAAACCATGTAAAATGAAAGTTAATGATGCACAGTTTATTTTCACACAGATGTAATATTTCCTGAACTACTCTTGGGATTTTGGCATGAGTTTTAAAATAGGATTCTCAACCTAATCTAAATCGAATGGGAAAATATATCCATCATTGTGGCAGAAACTATGGAGGAGAAAAACTTTTTCTAAGTAGCACTTTCCTTTCTGTAGTCCCTTCTCTTGCCCAGGGATCAGAGCTGCTTTTACTCCCTTTCCTTTGAGCCACTACTTCATTAATTTAGAAGAGATCCCAGATGAACTCAGGAAACCACGGATGTCACAGACGTCAGCACCACAGCATCTCTCTTTGGAAGCAGGCCTGCCTTATGCCAGCTTGGCCAATGACTGGAAAGACCTCCTACCTCAAGCCAGGTGGGTGATCACTTTTGATGTCTTCTTAGCAAGCAAAATGAGAGAGGACGTCTCCTTTTAATATCTGGGACTGAAAACTGGCCTGAGCTGCAGCAGGGAGCAGTCAGTCCCTGGCAGGAGCATGGCCAGGGGTCTGCTTTGTGCCTGAGTCCTGCCAGAGGCTGTTGTGATACCAGCACATGCTGGGGACTGTCTCCGTTTTGTCACACGTGTGTTGAGTCCCTTGGATTAATCTTTCCTTAATTACACACCTCAGGCTAAACACTTTGAATGTAATGTGAGGGGAATCTGGCTTACACAGGTCTTTTTTTGCCCCATTCATCAATTGTGCTGAGTGTCACCCCTGGCCCATGTAGACTTTAGAAGTAAATGCAAAGGCTGAATCTAAAAGTCGTCAATGCACCTGATGGGATTGCCTGTAACATATTTCCCAGCCTTAAAGCCTTTTCAAAAGTCCATGAAATATAGCATTTCCTTGTGTATGTTTTCCAATAATCATGCTAATTTGCCGTCCCAGTTGTGCAGATTGCGCTGGGGCAAGAGGTGTTCTGATTATTTCCTTTGTTTATGGTATTAGACTTAAACTATTGTTGATCTTATTGTTCTTATTTGTAACGTGTTCACCTCACTAGGACAGTAATTGTGTCAAGCAAGTTGGAGTCCAATCTGCAGAGCTGAATATTCAGAACTGCGAAAGAAAGGCTCCAATTTTTCAAGCAGCGGGCATATTACTCCTCCATTTGGATTATTAAATTCTAATTATAGCCTGTTGATCCAGTTACAATGTTGTTTGTAAATCTAAATACAGTTCTCAAAAGCCTGCATTTTATTTCTTAACCTGTTGATGCTTAGTAAAAAAACACCGGTGTGCCTAATAGAACAGGTGGGGCTTAGCTTGCTTGTGATCAAGCTCTTTTTTCCTCATCTATATTCCTTTGGATATGTTTAAGAATGAGTGCTTAACACCGGGAAGAGCCATGACCAAACTACTTCACATAATGCCTTGGTACCTGTGGACTCAATGGAGCTGGGGTCAGGAAGAAATTTTCTTCAGGTAATATTGGTGAGGATTCCCAGGCTTTTTGGGAGGAGAGGAAAGGCTGTTGGGTTTGGTTTCTCTGCTCTTCAGGCAGTTACTCAAACTCTTCTGGGAATGGCACCTTAATAATTCCCTCTCACATGGACAATTCTTTCAGTCCCTTCTCTTCTTTTCATGCAATGTTTTCTGCCCTTCCAAGCCCTTTTCTTTCCTCTGTCTTCATGAATGTTAAATGCAAGGAAAGCAGGGAAGCCTAAGCCAAGTGCTGTGAGCAGCAATGGTTCCCAGAACTGCTGCATTTCGGATGGCTGAAAAGCCTCCACAGCTCTGAGCTGCAGCATCCTCCCTCACCCGTGAGAGTAGAGAAGTTTTCAGTAAGGAACTACCATGATGGATGATTGCCTGAGTCCATAAACCATACTCCCATCACAAACTTATTTTTTCTTCCAAGCCTTCTTTTAAGCTCCAGCACCCTTGTGTTGTGCTCACAGTGCTCACAAGCACCCAGCACAGGCTTTAGCCAGGCTTCTCACACACCTGGTGAGGCGGCCCACTGTGGCTTGACCAGGTGCACACTCAGGATTGCCTGAGAGAGCTCCTCCCTGAGCCAGGCACAGCTCCAGGCAGTGAAGCATCGAAGTATGTCACCACAGTGGGAAGGGCTAGGAAGGGGTTGTGGATGTTTTGACAGGTGGTGTTGGGGAATTAGTCCAATCCCTCCTTTCATCCTTGTCACTCAGAATCCCCTGGGGAAGGAAGGGAGGGAGCTCCCCTTCCTCATAGGAAATGTAGTGAAGGTCTCCTAGAGATTTTCTGCTGAGGTGTCTGCCCATGAGCACTTTGACAGGAATTTTGGATACAGATGTCCGAGCACTGGACAGCTCCAGGTACCACTCTGCCCATTGATCCTTTCCCATGGGTCCCACAGGGAAAGTCACTGGGGTCCGGGTGGTGGGGGTGGAAGGTAAAGCCTGCTTCCTCCTCTTCAAACAGCATCTGAGCTTGCAGTCTTGGCCTGGGCAAGCGTGGAGCAAGGAGCACAAGGACTGAAAGACATTACAACATTCCGACAACTGGGATGGGGATGGAATGGGGGACAGGGCAGGCGTTAGCTGGAGAGCTGAATGCTCACACACACACACGCACACACACGTTTCCATGCTGAGATGTGCAAGGCAGGGTGGTGCTCCCTCCTGGGAGGAAAAGTGCTGTTTCCTTGCAAAGCCCAGTGGATCAGCTAAGAGGGCACAGCCTTCAAGCCATGGGAAAGGCTTGCCTGTGGCTCTGCTTGCATCTCTGTGTCCTCCTGGGTGGGAACAAAAGGGTTCCACCTCCTCCAAGCTGCCACTGAACCTTGACAGTGCCCCCACGAAGGTGTGAAGGAAACTTTTCACTTCTCAGGTGGTTGTGACCAATGGGAACAAAACTATTGAGCACAGGAGCTCTGCCAGGGTAGAGACAAGCTGGGCCAGAGGAGAGTGAGGGAGCTGCCTCTACTACAAGGAATGAGGCAGCAAATCCACTTCTCTAGTCAAGCAGAGTGCAGCACGGTACCCTCATTGCTGGGAGTGAGGGCTGGCTGGGGCAAAAAGGCTCTTCTTGAACTTCTGTTGGATCCCTTGGCTTCATCCCTTCTGGAACAGCCTCCTTCCCCCACCCTCAGGGTGCATTTAATGGGGAGAAAGAGGCTTTTCCTGCATTTAGATGCTCCCAGCAACCAGAGACCTGCAGAAGCTGACCCGAGAGGTGAGAGAAGGACCCTCACTCTGCGCAAAGGAGAGGCACTCGTGCAGCTCAAGTAAAAACTCACTGCCATGCCCGAGCAATCAGGTTTCTAAGGATCTCTGAAAGCTAGAGGGAAAGGATGTAACCCCGGAGATGTGCTGCCTCTCGTCCCCTGCACTCCCCGCTGCTGCGCCTGTAGGGTGAAGGTGCTGCGCCGTCCCCAGCCCGCAGCATCCGCCGCCGGGGAGCGCCGAACGCCGCGGGCGAGCCGGGCTCAGGGGGACGTCGAGGGAGGCAGAGAGGGTGAGAGCAGGGAGTAGCAACCAGAGTGTCACCCCTGCCTAACGGGGGAACGGCGACGTGGGAACGGGAGAGGAGGAAGGCGCCGACTCCGCAGCTCTCGTCCGGCACCCCCGCGGAGCCTGGGCGCACTGGACGGGGCCGCTGCCCGGGCTGAGCGCACTCCGAGCTGGGGCCGGAGCCCCGGCCAGTCGCGGCGGGGGGCAGAGGGTCTTCACCCTTCGGGGGCTCCGCGCCCGGGCGCCTGCCCGCTGTGCCGGCCGTGCTGCGGCTCGGAGCCACACCTGCCCCTCTCGAGGGCCGGGGCTCTCCGTTCTGAGCCCCCCGCTTTGAGTTTTCCAGCTCCGAGGGTTGGGAAAGGGCGCAAGGGTGGGTTTAGCTGCCTCGTGGCTTCGCTGCTGGTTGTACCGGGGAGTGTCCGAGGAGAGGCGCGGAGCCGCGGGCGGCTCTGGACACGCGGGCACCGGCTCCAGGGGATGCTCCCGCCCCGTGCCGGGACACCCGCGGCCTGGCCCCGATGTGTGCCCAGCCGGGCCCGCAGACGCGAGGGATGGATGTCCGCCCGAGCCTAGGGAGAAAATAAAGACAATGAATCGAAGCCAAACACCCCGCTGGATCGCGCTCACCCCGCGGCCAGCCGCTGGCTGGGTAGCAGCGGCTCCACCGCCGGCGGCGAGGGGAAGGGGGAGGGATGGAGCCGGGGCAGGTCCTGCGTGGCTGTGCTGTGGCTGTCGGCTCGCAGGTTCTCTCCTTGTAACCACTGCCTGCCCGTGGAAGGAGTCACGAAGCTGTGCTTGGGGGAGAGGCTGTGGTTAAGCGCCTGTGGGGAGCGAAACTCTCTATTCTGCGTTTCCAAACCACCTGTAAAACAACAAAAAAAAGATGGGCGAAGCTCCGTTTTAAAATCCTGGGAACAAAAGGCCGTTTCCAGGCATCAGCCGGTGCTGGGACCGGCCGGCCCAGGTGCCGGGGGAGCGCCCGGGCTGTGTGTCTGCGCTCCCGCTCGGCCCCCAGGACGGCACCATCGAACTCTCGAACTGGCACAAATAAATTGTCTGCAGCATCTGATGGCGCGATTCGGTTTGTTCTATTTAAGTTTTCCTTTCTTTACACGAAAGATATTCGGTTATTCCGATCGCTTATTCCCTGCCACGCTCTCTGTGCTGCTGTGGTACCCAGAGACCGTCGACGACAGAGAAAAAAACAATTTTATAGATAAAATGTGAGTGAAAAAAAAAAAACCTCAGTATTTTTTGCTTTTGGAAACCAGCCCTGACACCGGCCATGCAAAAAGAAAAAATAAAAAAATAAATAAATAAATAAACGCAAATCTTTCAAAATCGTCTCTCATTTAAGGTAAAATTCGACCAATCATTACGGGGAAAGATTTTAAAGCAACCGGCAAACTGTCGAAAGTTTGTTAAAATAAATAAAAATCCGTTTAATTGTTCAGTGATTCTATACTGTTTAATATCAAAGTGGGTTTTTAGATGTGAGGCAATACTTCCAAATAACAGCCCACCACCACCTAAACCGATTTTAGTTGTGCTTCCACGTGCAAGGCACATTATCGAGAGAATAAAATGTGCCGTGGAGGTTCACAAATCTCCTTAAAATTGTATTCGGTCAAGATAAATTAATTCATTTCAATTGTCAAAGGGCACGTTAAAGCATCGTTCCTCGTTTTCGATATTTGCCACCTTTCCTGCACTTCTTTCTCTCTCTTTCTTTCTTTCTCTCTCTTTCTTTCTTTCTCTCTCTTTCTTTCTTTCTCTCTCTCTCTCTTTTTCTCTTTTTCTCTCATTCTTCCTTTCCTTTCCTTTCCTTTCCTTTCCTTTCCTTTCCTTTCCTTTCCTTTCCTTTCCTTTCCTTTCCTTTCCTTTCCTTTCCTTTCCTTTCCTTTCCTCACGAAAAACACGCTTTATACTCTTACTCTACAACGAGATAAAGGAAAAATTACGAACTCAACCTGACATTTATCTCTTCTTTCCCAGTTTCCCCCTCAGCTGAATAAAACGCAAGCCCACGGTTTTCCCAAGGTGCTGTGAGATGGGTTCCTCGCTGTGCTCGGTGGCTCCTGGCCGCGCTGCGGGCCAGCGAGGGAACCGGGGCTGCGGGCGAGCCCGGCCGGGGAGAGGCAGGGAACCC
>VZTF01001505.1:1411748-1425430 GCA_013397755.1 Cnemophilus loriae
TGGGACGAGGGGAGCCCCCGCCGCCGCCCCGCTCCCGCCCCGCTCCCACCCCGCTCTGGGACCGGGGGTTTTCCCTGCCCCGAGAGCGGCCGGGCTGCAGCGGCATCAGGCCGGGCGGCGGCATCGCCGACACTGCAGAACAGGTTTTTGTTTGTCTAGCCCTCTTCTTTTTCTATTTTTTTACACACAGCAATTTTTCCTTTTTCTTTTTCCTTTCCTTTTTTTTTTTCGTTTTCTTTTTCGTTTCCTTTTTCTTTTCCGCTTTCTTTTTCACTTTCTTTTCATTTCCTTTTTCTCTTCCTTTTCCTTTTTTTCTCTTTCTTTTTCTTTTCTCTTTTCTTTTCCTTTTTCTTTTTCTCTTTTTTTTCCCCTCCTCCTTTCTTTTTCTTTTCCATTTTCTTTTCCATTTTTCTCCCTTTTTCTTTTTCTTCCTCTTTCTTTTTTTTTATTTTTCCCTTTCCTTTTCTTTTTCTCTTTCTTTTCCATTTGCCTTTTCTTTCTTCCGTAGTTCTAGTTTACCGCAGTTTAAAACAAAGCCATAAACACCAAGCATCGAACTCCACTTTCCCAATGAACAACTTCCTTAAAGCATGCCCCGTTCCCTCGGCTGGCGCCCGATGCAGCGGGATTCGGGGAGAGGAAGAGCAGTTCCTGCCGCACAGGGCAGGGAGCACCGCAACGAGGGGGCAGGTAAACTGCCGGGGCTTATGTGGCAGGTACTTGAGAGTATTACCTTAACAAGGAAGTTATTTGAAAGCACTGACTCTGCCCACCATCCCAAGGCTGTTAGTCATTTTAATTTGCACCCGTAATCTATTTAACACGCAAATCTGACACAGTTTTTCGAGCTAGCTGGCCCCTCGCCATCCGAGTCACACTGCGAGAGTTACAGTTCCCCAGGGCTGGGGAACCCAGCGGAGCCCTCTCAATTCTGTTTTCCCCACCGTCGAGGTGATGATGGTTTTGTGCAGTTAATTCTAAAATGCTTGGCAGCTTGCCCGTCAAACCATAAGCAATGGAAAAATGCAAACAAACTCTCTGTTTAATGGTCACTGGACAGTGCAACTAATCCACTGTAAACTGCTAATGGGTATCAATGTCAACAGGTACGCGGCGAGAGCCTGATACTCTGCACTCAATGCAAGACACTTCCCTTCTGAATGAGGATTATGTGCAAAATGCAACTTGGCAGAAGGATCCAAATTAAATTCATGCTTCAGTTAATTCAGATTAATTTTCCTGATTGCCCTAGCACGCCAGACAACCAAATCCCTGTGTATATTTGCTCCTTTTCTTTTAAAGAGTTGTTACAAATCTCTTCTCCTGGGGAGTGTGGCAAGATGCATACGCTGAAGATTGTTATTCTCTCAGGCATTAATTAGAGTAATAAAATACCTGAGATGTATTTTTATATCACTGTTATTACTACAAACATTAGTTTAGGATACTGGATCCACTATATGACTGTGTTTCCAGTGTTTTTTCACTAATACGCTGCAAGCAACATTCCAGCTAATCACCTTAATGGAAATTAGAGAGGAAAATGGTCTATTAGGCTATTTAATATATCCTCAATCAGTAGCATTTTCTTACAGTTTTCAGTCCAGCCTTAAATTTAAAAATAGCCTGTAGGAATTATTCTGCAGTCTCCAGAGGTTGTTATACCGACATATAGCTCAGAAAAGCATGAAAATACACTAAAAAGAGGTTGCTAAGAAATGTTTTCTGATGGTCAGCTGTATTTTCTTTCTTTATGTTTCATTTTATCCCATTGTTGTAAGTCACACATCCCTCTGACAGCCTAAATATGTGTCCTCTCTTCTTCATCTGCACTCCTGTCACCATGACCCTACGGTGTTTTTAATGTGGGAGCCTTGGGGTTTGTTGGGGTGTTTTTTCCCTATAGAAGGTTGATAAAAGAGTGTGGGTTTAGCTCAGGCTTCATTCCAGGCAGCACCTTGACTACTCATTTATGTCCAAATTCTTGCTCTTTTTCTTTTCCCCTACTTGACACCTTGATGGCAAACAGCATAATCTTTCTTGCAGATTTATTTTTTCCTATGAAATTATAGGAGAAGTTGGAAATTTGTTTGCTTTCGCCCCAAGCTGCTTTCTCTGCTGTTTCCTCTATGAAACATTTACATAGAACTGGTACCCCACAGAGAATAAATGTATGGTATTGCAGCATGTGGGAGCTTTCTGTGTCAGGGTAGTACATTTTATGTCACAGTCTCAGCGTAATTTTACCCTCTTACTAAGGGTATGGTCTCCCTCACCCTCTCCCTGGCAGAATTACTCCTTACACAGGGGTCTCCTGGCCCATTCTCCATCTTCACTGTCACCCCCTGTGTTTGCCCCTCCAGCACACCCCCCATCTGTGCAGCTGATACAACAGAGACACCGAGGACTCCATATGGGGGGCACGCAGCCGTTTTCCAGGTGTTGTTTTACTCCATCTGCTTCCTCACGTAGTTACTTAGCTGGCACCACTGGGAGAAGCAGCCACAGCAGGGTGATGGGCAGGGGTGAGGTGCAGAAACTCCTCAACCAGGCTCTGCTGCCAAAATGATGTCACGGTGCTGCAGTGCAACTTGCTGTCGTCATGTGAAACCTCTCATGGCGTAACTCGATGTGAGTCAGCCTGGCCTGCTGCTTTTGGTGGTGGTCAGAGGCTTAGACACAAACCATGTCTCCTCCTGGCCTGCTTGCCCCCACGAGCTGCCCTCTGGTCAGATGACGTGCAGTTCCCTCCCCTAGACTAGGCTGAATGCAGTCCAGTAATTGCCCGGGGAACAATAAATCATACATGAGACAAAGCATTCATTTACACCACTTGATTTCTGTAACAATGAGAGAAACTGAAATGGACCATTGTTAAAGATCACTATTTCCTGCTCTGTAATAAAAGTCTCATCTTCCCTGATGCTTGTTTATTTTATAAATGTCTCTGCTTTGGCTTTCATATTTAGCTGCCAGCAGGACACCATTATTCCCTGACAGCATTCTGTTCCTTCTCCATTGTCATTACTGCTGGAGTGATGTTATATTGCTGTGCTTGGCCTAGATGATGGGGCTTTCTTATCTTGCATTTCCCGTTGCTTTTCCCATCCAGGCTTCCGATGAGGCACAGAGCAGAGGTGGCAACACTTAAAAAGCAATGTTTTCATGGATTATTAGCAATTCTGGTTTTTGCTTTAAAAAACCTCAACAACAAAACCCCCACTGACTACTGCTGTTTATTATTATGTTTTCAAGGCCAATCGAGAAGGACTGAGTTGAAGTGTGTGAGTTGACCTGCACTGCAGTCCTCAGACCCTAAGGACCCAGTGGGTCTCTACTGTCCCACTTCTGGAGACCACACCAATGTGGCAGGGCCCCACAACCTGCAACAGACTGTGAGGAAGTGAAAAAATGCAAAGACCCAGGGACACAAGTGCTGTTTCCACATTTTTTTTCTCAAGTGGAGGGTTGTGTGTGTCATGGGCAGGGGTAAGATCTCAGCCCTGGTGCCTGTGCACCTTCCAAGGGGATGTGCAGGGCTGACCTGCCCAGATCCACATATTTGAGCAGAGCAGAGTGCCAGTGTAGGGTGGCGAGATGAGCAGTGCTGAGCTTGAAGCGAAGCTTCTTGGAGTCAAGGACTTTGTATTATGCTCTTTAATATCTACAAATGAAAGATACTGTACTCAAGACAACCTATTTTTTCGGGCCGCATTGTCCCGCTGCCCATCTGTTTTGTTGATCTCAGAGCATCACCAGCAAAAAAGCAAAATCAACAGCAAAGTCCCAGTATGTACCACACTGCTTTGCCTTTCAAGAGCTGAAATCTAATAATCCCCCTAACTCTCCTGTCCTTCAGTCATGCACACTGCATTCCCTTTAATATGGCTATGTCTCACTTCTCCTTCTTCTTCTTCTTTTCTTTTTTAAACAAAATTCCCAAGTGGAGGTATCAAGGTTTTCCTACAGCTCTATTTCACTTAAAAAATAATTGGATCGTTATTTTCTATAAGGACCAAACTTCAACAGTAAGTAATTTCTAGAGATGTCAAGTGGCTCAGCATAAAAGTTAATCTTGATCTATTGGTTTGTTAGGTGTGTTTACATCCAACCAGTTAGCTCTCCTTAAACAAAAGTGATTTAAAGCCCTTTCTGGAGAGCATGAAAATGATTCCCTCAGCACTTAGATCCTCAGGGCCGTAATCCAACAAAAGCAGGCTTATCTTTAAGCATATGAGTAGCCCTGTCAAAGTCAATGGGGCTCCAGATGTGTTTAAAGATAAACACATACTTAAGTGCTTTGCTGTATTGGAACTCCTCAACTGTTTTATTTCCATTTCATTTCAATAGTTGACCTTAAATTTTGTCTGTAGAGGCAGAGGATTCTTGCAGGATGGTACATTAGAATATTATTTTCAAAGAGGCTGAATAGGGAAATCCCAACGTCATAGAAATAATTTTCAATTATTCAGATGACTTATTTCAACTGTTATGAGTCTATATTATTTGACTTGTTTTACTTGGGGCTTCAGGACAGAAGCACTGCAAACATGGAATTGAGCCACGAAGCTCTGCGAGGCTCCACTCAAGTGCTACAAGTTCAATATCCCACTTTAGGGAAGTTGCTTCACCTGCTCAGGCTTCATCTCACCTCTGCAAAAATGAAGACTGTTAACATTTCCTTTATCTCACTTCAGTTGCCTAGTAAATGCTTGGACAAGGATTTGATAATAGAAAATGCTGAAAGCTGCTTCTATTGAAAGAATAAAACTAGAAAAAAAAATATTGATTGCAAACCTGCTTGGGCAAAAAAAATGTTTCTTCGAGTTTTCCATGTGCTCCAGCGATCAAATTGATCAAACAGCAATTTTATTCAACTGTTTCTTAACATTTCAGAGAATGAGCTCTGCTATTCTGGATGACTGAGCTCCAGACGAAGGTGCAGCAGCTAAATCACCCCAGTGAATTCAGCTGAGGAAGCTGAGCTTTATTGTAAGGGATGATCGTCCACATGGCCTTTTCTGTGAAATGCATTTGGTTGGACAGTTTTGTTTGGACACTCCGAGTGCTTAAAGGACTCCTTTGGCAGGGTCTGTGTTGCCTGCTAGGCCTGGCCCACCTGCCCTGCTGCAGGCAGGGTTTCAAACCCAGCTGAAAAGCCCCCACGAAAGCAGCAGTGTCAGCCCCCAGCCGTGCGGAGCAGCCGGGATGTGCCTGGGAGGCAGCAGGGTGGAAGGCAGGCAGGGAGGTGCATCACATGCCCTGTTTCCAGATTCTCCTGAGATTCTTCCTGGAGGAAGAGACAGCCTTTGGGCTCATCTATATTTCAACTCCTTCAGTGACTGCAGCTTATGCAGAGTCACGGCTGGTAGTCAGACACAGCAGCACTGCTCTGGTTTTTCCTGCAGCTCCCACGATGCCTGAGCACAGCATGGGCAGGGTGCTGGCAGGGCCACAGCTACACAGAAACACCCTGCTGCACGAGCTGTGGGTGTGGAAAGGCCTGCAAGGCAGCACACGTCCCTTTTATTCCTGTCAGATCCCGAGCAACTGGACAGATCCCGTTTAAAAGGAAGGGGATGGGAGGGAGGTACTCAAAGAGTGGCAACATAATGAAATGAAAAGAAATCCAGATGTGGTGTTCATTTGCCTGAAAGGACCATTGCCTGGGCCTTCCCACGCAGTGCAACAATTGCCACTCCATCTGCTAAGGAAGCAGCTATTCATATGGAGCAGCCTTCCCACGACACAGCACAGGGCTGCCCGTGACACCCAGGTTTGCAGCATAACTCAACAGCCACCTGCCAACGTGGCACTATCAACAAACTTGGGCAAGTGGGAGATGTCCTTTTCCCCAACTGAAAAGACTTTACAGGAATGAATGTGACAACATGGCCCCATGTGCCACACAGCATCTCCCCAGCACATCTCATGTCTTGAGGTGACAGAAGCATGGACTGGTAAGATAGGAGAGAAAACTGATTCTGTGTAAATGTCCACTGACCTGTGCTGCTTAATTCAAGCCTAGGCACTGGCCTGCGTTTGGCAGGAGAAGGAATGAGTGGTTACTCCAGACTGAAGTTCCACAACATCTTTTTATTTTTTCCCAGCTGACATTTAACTCTTCTCAGTAGCTCAGCTTTCCATTTCCCCTTTGCCATGTCTATTCTGTCAGGAAACTTGCTGGCTGCTTTATTGCCTTGAATGTCCAGCTCTTCTGCTATTCTTTTCACATCTGTACAATCATTTGTCCTTTTCCTTCTGAATCAGAGTACCACTCCAAACAACCCTGTGAAGTACAGTCTATTATCCCTTTTCTTCACAAAGTGGTTTTGATTTTTCATATGTAATGCACTATATAAAAATAAAAAACCTTGTCCTGTCTTAATAGCCTAATTCTTAAACAGTTATGGCCTCATTCTCCTTCGAAGTACATAATTCCCATTGACAGCAGTGGGAACACTGCCAACACAATGGTGAATTAGTTCCCATGAAAAAAAGACGCAGACACCAAAAGGTCCAATTCTGCTCTTCATTAGGAGAACATGAAGGTAGAGCAGACAAAAAAAGATAAAACCAAGACATAAAATTGCATGAAACAGCTTCGTACTAACCAGGCAGTAGGTTGCTAATTGAGAAGTCATTGGAACTGACCCTAGTATAGCAGGAGTGTGAATCAAAAGCAATTTTAATAACATCGGTAGCACCTCATCCCTGTGGAAAACCTTGGAATCAGTCCTCAGAACTGTGCCTTCTCCTGAACTGGGAAAGGTTGGCTGGACCTTTACTTGCCTCCTCTTACCTGGCACGTGGGGATCTGAGTGAGAGTTTCAAGAACATTTTGAAATCTTGCCAAACGCTTGTCCTTCACAGCCAGACATCACGTGGATGTTGTCTGTGCCATATTAAAGGGCAGCGAGTGGGTGGCATCATTTCTACACCTGAGAACTCAACAATGGGGGCTTGGCGGTTACTCAGCTTCCCTGCTTTTTAACACCTCTGTTTTCTGAATATTTTTTTCTTTTCTTGGTGGATGATCTTGGAGTTGGAGCACTTCCCTGAGGATCTCACTCCGTCTCTCTGGAACAACTGGGAAAGCACAGCATTCTCTGGGCTTCTTTTTTTTCCCCTCTATACACTAAAATAAAATAGAAATAATAATTTCTTCCATCTATAAAAATAAAAGAAACAGTATTTCTTCTCTTATCTAAGTAGTCTGTTTCAGGTTGTTAAAAACTTAAAGAATACTCAATCTTTATGCATAGCATCTAATCCATCAAGAGCACAAACAGATATGGAGATTCCTGATGTTTTTAAAGTAACATCACTTTTCCTGTGCTACTCAATGGTAGAAACATCCTAGCAACAAAAATAGACAATCAATATCCTAGTAATACCCAAGTCTTTAGAAACATACTATTATTTGAGATTTGCGTCTGTCTGTTATTTAGATGAATAAGCAAAACTACAACTACACCTAAACTTCTTTATATTCATAAATAGGAAACTGAAAGATATGGTAAAAATTGCCATACTTCTGACCAAAGTGTTTCTTCCTGACGATGAAACTTCTATGTGCCCACTACTGCTCCTTTCACACGAAAGTGAGTCTTGGAATTCAGGCAGCATGATCTGGACTCCAGGATATCTTAAAATCATAGAATAGTTAAAGACCTCTAAGATCTTCAACCATCAACCCAGCACCACAACATTCATCGTTACACCACGTCCTCAAGTGCCACATCCACAGTTTTGTGAACGCTCCCAGAGATGGTGAGATCATCTTATCTTACCTAGATTATTTCCTTCTAGGAACTGGAAAACGTAATAAATCATCCTTCTTGTGCACCCAAGAGGGGGAACACACCTTCTGCCGCAGAGCTGCCCAAGGAGTTTGGTTTCCAAATTTTGCATATCCCTTTGTCAAAGGAATCTGTGGGAGTGCACCTGTGCAAAAGATCTCTTTTTCTTATTGGTCTTCTCCTCCTCATCCTTGCCTGTGCTTTGCAGAAGCATAAAGCATGCCAGACTTCAACAAGCTTGGCTTTACCGAACCTCACTTCTAAGCTGTCCTCCACATTTAGGATTAATGTTAACTGCTATCCCAAATGTACTACTCTAGCTTTTTCCTACCCAATGCCACCAGTCGTCCTTGTATCATACAGAGTATCCTACTCCTGGTGCTTCAAGGAAGAACAAACTAAATCCCAAACTGATGCACTTCTGCATCACTCCCCGGCGTGAGCAGTGCCCAGCCCTGGGTGTAAGATTCAGTCAGGCTGATCACTGTTCTCAACCTTGTGTAATGAGTTAATCCTAACAATGTCCAATTCACTTTAAAATCAGGCCAAGGTATTTGCCTCAGTAACCTCCTGCAGCAGCAGCTCCCATAGGTGATGAGACGTGTCTGGGCATTTATTTTTCATTCCAAATTTGCTGGTTTTAAGTTTAACCTGATGCTTATTCTCAGGTGACAAAATGAAAAGAGAGTCCAATATTCAGTGCTTGAGGAATTTGACTTCCACAATCAGCTCCATTTTCATCTTCTTCTCATCGAAATAATTCCAGTCTTTGCCATGTCTTGTGTATTAATCCTAGCAGCTCTGTGACTATTCTTTATTTGAATTTCTTGAACATTTTTTGACTCTACTGTGTACCTCAAGAGAGAAGAGGATAAAAAGAATGAACACAGATTTAATGTGTAATTATGGCATAGTCCTGCTATATGGCATAAACCAGCTATCCTGATGGTTTTTGGCATTCTGCTCCATCTTTATAGAATAAAACCAAATAGTCTCTTTTTTTGGTTTTTTTTTTAAGCTGCTTCTATAGATTGAGGAAAATCAGACACTGATGACTTCTGGTACAGGTTATTTTCCTTCCGAGATTGCAGGAAATTCAGGGCTTTTCGGATTATTCAAGCCATACTGCTAATCACTGATGATTTACATTGCTTTTCATTTAGCCATGTTCAGAGCTGTCTGCCATCATGCTGCTCACCCTCCCAGTGTGTTTAAATCCATCAGGCGAAGTAGCCATCATAAAGTGAACTCATCCCAAGATAACCCACAATCTCTTTGGTAAACCAAAGTGCACTGAGTTTTTGCCTACCTTTTCCATCATTTTCCATGACAAAATGTTAGGAAGTATACTGAATCATTATTTTCAGGGGTCCCTCTGAAATACTGCTATCTTTTGGGTCAAAAAATCCTGCCAGCATTCAAGCTACGTATTGAGTCCAAAAATTTCCTGTAAATGTGATTGTTTCCCTTTATGTTATGAGTGAACCTGCAAGACACATAGTTCAATGATTTTCTGTTTAGGCTCTTATCTGTTGGATGTAACCAAAAGATCCAGGTAGGCAAACCTTTCCAGAAGAGATTTGATTTTGTTTGTGGTTTGCACTTGTGGTTGCTGTTGACATTTTCCATTTTCACATGGGGAATAAAGTAATCTCATGATAATGAAATAAAAACAGCAATTAAAAAGATCAAACTTAAACTATTTCAGGTAGATTTTCAGTGAGTCTACTGGATGCCTGCTAGGTGAGCCTTGGGATGATGTCAGAGTTTATCTCACCTCAGAGTGAAGGGACAGTTTCCAATCTCTCACATCATTCCAGGTTCCAGTTGGTACCTAAGGAACACACTCAGATCAAAATGATTGTCCTCTGCAGCCTTCCCTGGATCCTTGGGACCATGCTTACGAGTTTTTGAGACACTCTTTGTGTTTAATCTGATCTGACTTAAGCTTTCAAAATCGAAGAACTAAATGGTTTTAACCCAAAATTTGACTTCATTTTTTTTTCATTTGATGCAAAGGTTTTCAGCGTTAAACCTCAGAATATTGGAAGGAGTACAGTTCACATCTACTACCCTGGACATGTCACCTTTGCAAACGTCTCCTCTTGTTTAAACCTTCGAGCTCGCTTTTATTGGCTCTGTGAAAAAATATGATTGTGAGAGTTTTAGCACCAATGGTAAAGGCTCATGGTCTAACAGCTTTTGAGGTGGTAAATACTCATGAGTGCTCGAGCCAAGCTGGTAAAGCTCACTGCCCTCTCAGGAGAGGGTGAAATGAAGGCAGAGGGAGTTTGAGTGCTCAGGTACTGGTGATTACAGAGGGAGTCAGTGACATGGGTGAGGCTGAAAACAAAGGCTCTCAATCTGCTGTCAGAGAGCAAACAGTATTTCCTCTTAAATCACAGTTTTCCCTCGTGGAAAGAATCCTGTCTCAACCCTGTTCAGATGGCTTGAATATGCCACGGGCATGATACAGGCAATAAAGCTTTGTATTAAGCTACTGTCCAGATTGATAACTGTAAGGAGCATCTCATAATGACAACAACATGATTAGTCATGATACATGTGTGATACCCATGCTCATTATTACTGGCCTCCAGAACAGCACTGCTGAGTCCTGCCAATATGCCCAGTTTAGTATCTGGAAGAGACAATGCTGCAATTACTGCCAAAGTATACAGGAAAATTTAGAAGCAGCTAGTTTGGGATTCTGCACCAGGCTGGCAACCAGGAGCACAGCAAAACATGGGAAGGTAGCAGCTACAAGGACTAAATCAGATTATCTGGATCTGATGCTTTATTTTAAATAGATGCATGTGCCGTTTTATTTTAAACAGTTGTCTTTCAGAATGGAAGGAATACATGGGGCACTGGCACGAAGAACACAACACCTGCACGAGAACTGATGAAGCCTATTTGGAAACAGCTACATCCCAATCTCAAACCAATATTTGATGCTGTTGCCCACTTATAAGGCAGAGAGAAATTGTCTTTGTCTTGCTGTTGTACCCATTAGATCTCTTGTGAGCCTGTGACATTTAATTTCACATAAAATACACCATGTACATCTTTTATGTCATGACCCACATGCTACTGAATGACACAAACGTACCTGAGTGTCAGTCCTTGGAAAGTCTGGGAGAGTGGAATTAGAGCTGTTTCTAGCCATGTAGACTACCACAAACACGACAGCCTTACCTTCCACTTCACGCAGAGAGCTGAACTGAGTCAGAGACTTCAATCCTTTCCTTCAAAGACAGTGTGAAGTTTCCAGATAGAGACACATTCCTGTTCTTCAAGGATACTGCTCCCCTGTGTGGGAGGAGTCCATTTTCCAGGCTCGCTTGCAGGAGATGAAACCAATTCACACTGGAACAAATCACCATCTGCAACAGACGGCTTAGCACATGCCTCCTAATTGTCCCCCAAATACACAGTAGCCGGTACATTTTGAAATTTCCAGAGTTCATCTTCAGTTGTAAGGAAATTTCCTCACCAGCAGTGAGTAATTGCAAGAGCAATTAAGTTAATTGTGCTGTGCACTTCGTTTTTGGAAGGTGCTCAGTGTTCCTGTTGGTCAACACATCTGCAGCTTGTGGGAAAGAAGAACCTTCTGGTGAACCTTCATCTTGACGAAGATCTTCTTCTGCCCTCACAGAGTGACACTCACACTGGTCAGGAACACCCAGTGCAAGAGAAATGAAACATTGGTGCACATGATAATGAGGTTTTTCTGTCTCTTCATAACAATTCCTTGACATTACCACGTGTATCATTCTGAGTAACCACCATACTCTCTGTTAATTGGAAATAACCAGGAAGTTTTTCAGCCCCAAAGTACCAGTTCACATCCCCTGTGCTAAACGAGTATCCAAATAAGGCCTAGCAGCTGCTTGCCAAAGGCATCTGTAAATTCAAAAGTGAATAATCCAAACCAAAATAATCAGGAAAATTAATGGAATAAAAATGTGCTTAGGGCTATTAAACCCTGAGATAAATCTTTGAGTCAGAAGATCTCTGAACCATGCTTTTTAGCTTGAAAGTTTTACTTTCATCAACAAAGGAGAGCATAAGAAGTAGTAGCTATAATGTATACCTCTCTTGTACACGAAATAGAGATAAAAATAATATAAATAGTGGCAGTCAATGAGAAACAGATTTTTCAGTCTTCTACATGTTAATGCAAACTAATAAAACTGTATTTGAAAAGCAGCAAGGTCTACATAGCAAAGCACAGCCAGGGAGTACTTGTGTAGTGTGCTGAGGTATTTTAAACATTATTTGAAGGGAAAAGAAGAAACCCTTAATCTGCTTGTCCAGTGACACATGAGTGTGGATGTGAGAGTGCTGAAGCTACAGACATCCCTGGAGTTATGACAGTAAGAAAAGGACATATTATGTCCTGAAAGAACATAACATCCAAGAATGATTTAAGTATATTGTGGGGAAAATGGATGAGAATAGGTGAAAGGAAATTTAGTGACCGCTGGACTAAAGAAAGTGTTGCCTTCATAAGTTGCAAAATTCTGATTTTCCCAGTGCTCTTCTGGGTGTTGCTATTTGTTGCAGATGAGTGGGCCTCAATTAAAGTAACTGAGCTGTGTTTGGACAGGCTTGTCTCCTCACTACAAGCTTCCTGCAGGATTAGACTCATTATTTGAATTTCCACATCTTCAACGGTGCTATGTTCATAACATGTGAAAGCAAATTTAACTGATTCAATTGGGAAAATCCTCTTTATACCACTGAATTCTATGGACAAAAAGATCCTTGAAATGTATTTATCAAGATATGGCACAGGTAGAACAAAATTCCCCTGGTCTTTACTGAGCTTTGGATCAGGCACTTGTCAAAAAAAACCCCAAAAGCCAGATTATCACACAAATATAATATTTAATCTCCAGATATTCTGCTTCAAACAGTGTAATTGAGTTCAATAGCTCCATGTTTATTATTATGGCCTATGCCCACAGATTAGCATAAAGAAAACTATGGGGGGAAATGTCACGTATACACCCACACACCTATGCAAATATAATTATAATTGCTCTCTGTATTTCACAGTAGACCTTTTATGGGAATCACTATGCCTATTCTGTCTAAAATAAAATCTGTTACGTAAAAATGTTTGAAGCAGAACTTTGTTTTGTTTGGCACTAAGCAGACGTGTCCAGCTGGGACTGTTGATGGTGCCTTGCCTATGCACACACACATGTGTATGTTTATCTCTATCACACAACAAAGCTGACCTGCCAAGCACAGCCTACATGAAAAATTTCACTAATCAGCTTCCACTTGTTGCACGCCCCTTTGAAAGACCAAATCTTTCTTAAATGTACAGTTTCCTGAGCACCCTCCACCCAACAGGCCTTTGAACAGCACTGCAAATCCAGGGAGGAAATGAAGGTGTTCCATCCGCTCTCTGTAGCTGCATGAAGCCTTGCACAGTGGGGCTGGGGTTCATCTGGGGCCCCTGGGTACGACTGCCATGCAAGTAGGAACTAATAACAACAGAGCACCACAGATCACTGAGATGCAGTAGCTGTAAGGGAAAATGAAACCTGGTACATAATGAGGATGTCCCACGTCTGGTTGTATTTATAAATACAGTTGAAATGAGAGGGTTTGATGAAAATCTTAGGGACACCTCACCAGTCTCAATCCGACTTTTCAGACAATGGCAATATAAACAAATGATGCTGTGATTTGTAGAAAAATGATGATGATTTGAGATTTCCACTAAAGATAACTCACTGAGATGTACCTATAAACTGCCATTTTATTTTTCTCTTTTTCTTTTTATTTTTTTGTTATTCCTTCTTGTAGTGGCTTGAGTTCACCAATCCAATTTAAGTGTAGTGGTTTCTTATTTCTTCCCTT
>VZTF01001505.1:1431909-1475198 GCA_013397755.1 Cnemophilus loriae
GGGCCGGGGCGCGGCGAGGGGCTGCGGGCGCCTCCCGGTGCGCTCCCCCTGCCCCGCGGTCCGTCTGTCCGTGCGGGAGGGCGGGTCGCGCTGTTCGTTCGTTCGGGAAGGGACGCAGAGGGACAGCGGCCGGGGCGAGGGGCGGCCGGGCTCCCTTCGATCGGCTTTAGCCAATGCCGAGGGAGGGAGCGGGATTTCGGAGAGAGGAGGATGGAGCTGCCAGGTGATGCCCGTTTTGGGGTGTTTTTTTTGTGTCTCCCAGACTCAGTGATTTCTAAGCACAAAGGTTTGGGGGGCCCCACCCGTGGCCCCCGTTTACCCCCACACTCGCTGCACTACAGCCCCCGGTTACCGACCGAGCCCTTAACATCAGTCAGGAAATCCTTCAGCAACTTTTCTTTTTCACAGTAAATCTTGAATGTGGGAAGGGCCGAAACGGACTGAACATCCAGTCACGAATAGGGGAGACAGAAACCAGTGGCTGCAGAAATTTTGAATAAAATTTTCTCTTCCTTCGAGATAACGCAACGCCCCCACCTTTTTTCCTCCTTTTTCCCTTTTTTTTTTTTTTTCATTTGAATTCGCACGGGCCAGTCCTGCGGAGCTTATCTGCAAAACCAAGTCTGCAGATAAATCATGGAACTCGCAAATCTATTCGTATCTAGATCTGTTGTGATCGTAATTTTAATTTTTGTTGCTCTATTTGATTTTTCCAAATAATTTCAGTGTTCATCTAAACACAAAAAAACCCTGTAGCCTTCCTTCCTCCTAAAATAACCCTCTCGTATATCGCTCACACTTCATTTAAAACGAACGTAAAATATAAAAAGCGTATCTTTTATTGTTATTTTTGTACTTTAAGACATATCTATGTAACAATCTTCTTTTTTTTTTTCATAATTCTTACTGCTATTTTCTCCACAAACATATGTATTTCACCTTCTAGTATTCTGGACTGAATATTTTCTGTTCAATTTTGGTACTTGAATTTGCCACAAAAGGGATGCTGTACTTAGGTAGTTCTTTGGGGGAAAAAAAATTATTTACTTTGGTTTTAAGTTTCTTTTCTTTCTTTGAACTTTAACACATGGCGTTTACAAACTGTATAAATACGTGCCACCAAACTGTAACCAAAAAAGAAAAAAAAAAATTACAAAAAGTGGAATGGTTGCTGTAGAATATAGAATTAACTATAGACCAGAACTGGACAGAAGGAGCTGGATGGAAAGAAAATAGTAATTTTATTGTAAATTATTTACGTCTGAAGTTTCTAGGCAACTAGTCGAAAAAATAATGAATGAATTGAGCGCTGAGCCCTTGCTACTAACTTTTGTTCTGAATGTTTTGGATATTTGGATGTTTTGTATTTATGTGGTGAGAGTGAAATATATTATATCTATATGATGATGGAATTAGGTGTATTTTCGTCTTATATTTGTAGCATCCAAATTGCCTTCATTTAATATGTGCACCGCAAAAAAAAAAAAAAACAACCAAAAAAACAAAGCAACAAAACCCCACCCCTACATAACCTTCCCGATTTTTTCTTTTTCTTATTAAATTTAATTTTTCATTTTGAGCAGGGGGCTGTGAGGTCCATTTCGTGGAGGGTGATTCCCCTCCTGGGGCAGTCTGGGGCATTCCCAGTCCCGTGCTCGGCTCCGACCCAGCCCTTGCAGCGCTCCCTGGGCCCGCGGGCCCGATCCCCGCCCGTGTCCGTGTCCATGTCCGTGTCCGTGTCCGTGTCCGTGGCGGTGCCGGTGGCCCGCCCAGCCTGCCAGGTGCCACGCCGGGCTCTGCCACCCCGTGCAGGGCACCGCTCGCCTCCCAACCCCTCCTGCCAGTGGCGGGTGCCGGGCCTGGCAGGCACTTACGGATGCACACGTCGTGTGTGCGACAACATACGGATACATAGGCATGTCTAAAAACACATGCACAGCTTGTGTGCACCAATACGGGTATTCATAAGTGTTTTCTAAACAGGTCTTGCTTTCATTCTGATTGGCAGCCCAGCCCTGAGGGTCTTTGCTGGGCAGCCAGCACGGGGCAGAACCCCTGGTTCCCAGGAGCCCCCTCAATGCCCCGGCTCCCCAGGCCCAGCCACCTGCGGCACCGTGGCACCTGCTCTCCCCACGCCTTTGCCCTGGCCACGGGTCCCTGGTGTGGCCTGCACTGGGCTCTGCTGTGAGCCCGTCCCAGCCAGGGCAGATGCCCTGCTCCAGATTAGGAGGGAAGGATGTGGTGGCGATGCTGATTTGGTTATTTTTTTTATGAAGTGTGTAGAAATGCTCTGTGGAAGGGCAACTGGGGTGAAGGAGGGGATGGCAGGTGACATTTGAAGTGACATTGAAATTGCTGGTCAAGACTGGAAAACTTCAAGGGAAGGGGAGGGAAGAGCATTGTTAAATAGAAAAGAGCTGAATGTGACAAAACAGATCTGCCAGGGAGACCTGGGCAGAGAGGATAGTTTCCAGTTTCTGCCTTGCCTGCCTGGACTGCGCAGCATCGCCAGCAGCCCAGGACAAAGAGGGGAGCCCTGGCCTGGGCTGCCTTTGCCAAGGAGGGAATTATCACCACTCAAACCCTCCCTGGGCTCCCCTGCCAAGCACGGGGCTGAGTTGTGTGGTGAATTTGCCCCGTCCTGTGGGACTTTCCTGCAGCTGAGATGGGGCCATTTCAGTGCCCAAATTTGCTGCTGCATCGTGAGCCATGGGAACAGCAGCACAAATGTGTTCTGCCAGAGCTGTCTTGGGTGCCCTCATCTAAAAAGAGGATTTCCCTGCTAACTAGAGATTGTAGGGGCGTTCCTGTCCCCTCACACAGGTGCCATGAGGCCCTTTTTCTCTGATCTGATCTGCAGTCTCAGGGTTGGAGCTGTGGTCAGTGTAAGCTCTTTGCTCCTCTTGTAAAGCAGTCTGAGCCAGCATCAGGCTATATTGCTGACACGATAGCAGAAGTCCTTATTTTACAGCTTTGCAGCCCTCAGTATACATGTGAAGAGCTAGACATTTTTATTCTTATTGCTATTATTATTAATTATTTCTGAATATTTAAGGGAAAAAAGAAGGGATGTGCCCTGAAGTGTGAAGGAGTCTTGTCTAAGCATTCAACTAAAATAATTATTTCAGGAAATTTTCCTCTTTTTTTCATTATTGTCTCCTTCAAATTCCACCTATCCCACACCTGTGTCAGAGGCTGCTTCTGGGCTGGGGTCAGAGCAAAAGCCAGAGGCTCTCCAGACCCATGCGAGGCTATCACAGTCCTGTTTCAGCCTCTGCTTGTGACTCAGGCCAAAACCTTGGAGCCCCACAGGGAGGGAGGCAATTTGTTGTTTCCTTTGAAATTTTCAACATCTCAAAAGCGTGGGTTTTCCTGGAAGCCAAAACACCCTGCTTTCTACAAAACAGACTAAAATATTTTCATCTGCATTTTTGTAGAAAAGGAGGGAATAACACCTGTGTCATTGCATAGGACAAGTTAAAAATAATTAATACACACATCTACATACACAGTGAGTCTGAATATAAAAGCTGGTTTGATTTTTCGTTGGTTGGTTTGGTGGTTTTTTGTTTTTTTTTTTTTTTCCCAACTACACCAAAGCTGTTCTGAAGCTATGTGCTGCCCAGAGACACTGCTTGCTTGTTTTCACTGAAATGCTGAGTTTCATCCTTCTGGAGCAATGAAAACAAACCACCTTCCTGAAGCTATTTGCTGCTGAAAGGTTTTGCTGCATTTCGTGCTGTATTTTTATTTGTGGCCATCACTGGGGCATTAGAGCTCAAACAGAGAAATATTTGGCTTATGTAGAGGGAGCATGTGTGGGTGTGAGGGGCAGGAATATTTACTAGGAAAGCAAATAAACCAAGTGTAAATCTATATCTGGCATGAATGTTTAAAGGAAATCATAAAAGGATTTCTGTGGAAGGCAGACTTCCCCAAACTTTCCCTTAGCAGCAGCTACACGTAGGGCTTACGGTGAGCAAGGATTTAAAAAGAGGGAGTGCAGCATGGGTTATTTAAATTTGTTCATCTGAACTCAAGGAAAATTTTCACAGCTACATGGACATCTCTCTTCCTGTGGCTCTCATGAAGACAAAACTCTGAGGATCAGCTCCAGAGCACTCAGGGAAAACACGAAACAATGTTAGCCAGGTACACATAGGGAAAAGAGGAATCAGTCTATTTAGAGGATTTTTTAAAAAGCGTTTACCCACCCACTTAACATAGACCCTGCTTTATTTGCTGCTCCTCCATATCCCTCATGCCAGGGATTAGTGCAGCCTCTGACCACTTTGTCTCCATTTGCAATCCTGTCATCAGCCCAGGATACATGACCTTGTGACATGTAAAAAAGCACATGAGGTCCCTGATTAACTTCAGAGTATTTAATTTCTTTTAAGGAAAGAAAAACAATTCCAAAGAATAACTCTTGAACAGAATTAAGTCACAGTCACCAGCAAGTGTTTAACAAAATTACCAGGGAAGCTAAAATGAAATCAATCGATGTGATGCTGTCTATGTAACAGTCCCAATATAAACTGTGACCCCGGACCATAGCTGTGGCCAAACTGCTGGCTGGCAGGGGCTGACAGGAAACATTTCTGACTCAGGTGTAAGAACCCTCTAACAAGCACTTTACTCCCCATCCTCCTGCTTCTATTAATTGCTGAGCAACTTAAGCACAGTATTTATTTATTATCTTCCTGTATATAGTTGTTAGTGCTCATGTTGTTCTTCATCTCTGTGTAGGTGAATGATTCTGGTTTGAATGTTAAGTCTTAAACTCTTCTAGTGGAGTGAGTTCCACAGTCAATCACACCCAAAACAAAAATTATCATATTTTGTATATAAGTTTTCTACTTTTTGTTGACATGAATAGTCTCAAGTTCTGTCATTCGAAGTAGCGGAACAGATGTTTCCACCTTCTGCAACCACGTCCTTTTTAATTCTTTTACCATATTACGTTTTCTTTGTCTCCTTTCTACATGAACAATCAAAATAATTTTAACTTATTTTCATACTCAGTTCTTGCAGATTGTACTTAATACAACTGTTTGCCAAGAGGTGCTGCCTTTTTTTCTTATTATCCCTGTGAAAAAAAAAAGTAATAAATTCTCAGGGCTTTTTTCTCTTCAACTATCTGTAGCCCATTCTTCTGTTTGATCTCCCTACTGTGAGCAACTGATGAGATGCCACAGCCTCTGAAAAAGGCAGTGGGCAAATGAAATAGGTTTTTTGTGTTTCAACCGAAGCAGAAAACCAAGACACTAGATGTAGCAGAGGGCAAATAAAACAGCTCAATCCACACAAGGTGGGTCCACAAAGTTTGTCACAGAACCAGGCATATCTACCTGGTAGAAACCTCTTCTTACAGCTTTCACAAATGGGTGATTTGGCTGCTTAAAGAAACACCATCAAAGGCATGGGCAAAAGCAGGTTTTAATATGAATTTGTGGAAATGCAACTTAACAGTTTGATGGCAAGGTTCACTCTACTATTTACTACACAGGTTAAAGCATAAAAAGCAAGATCAAATGAGAAGCAATTTGAAACAATTTATATGGAATCTGGGAATGCAAAAGCAGGTAAAGGTGCAAAGGATATGGATGCAAAGATAAGGGTGCAAAAGGGTTTAGCAGCAGTTAATCATTGAATTCTTTAACATTTACAAAGTGATTCAGTAGGGCTCACTACAATTATAACAATGACTTAACCATGGATTTGAGATAGTAACATTCATACCATAATCAATTCACAGGCACACAGGTAAAATGATGTGTACACCTATTTCTAAGGGTGTAAAGGTACCTCTCGAAAATTCCCCTCAGGTTCAGTGAAATACTCACATGAAATCCCTTTGCATTTCCCGACAGGCAAGGGTTTCACTTTGAGGGATGCAGAGATATGTGTGTGTGAGGGAATTAGCCTCAGCCCCACTGTCAGAGACAGTTCCTTGAGCATCACAAGCTTGAGGGCTTGGGAGCCCTGAGAGGTGCCCTGGTCAGAGGGAGGTGCTGGTGCAGCTGCTGCAGTCCAGGAGAACTCAAAGGGTCTCACTTAGGACCACCGTTTATAGGGTCACAAGATGATTGACTTTGACCATCAGTAAGTTTCCCTCCTGACCATAACCCAAGTCAATAACTACTGGGCTGTTTTTTGTAGTTTCCCAGAGTGCTGTAACAACGGCACTGTTCCACCCAGGCTACAATTCACAATAGTGCCACTCCACTCAGGCCACTGTTCAGGTAAGTGGTTTACCAAGGTTAAAAAGGAGAATTGCTCATCCTTTGTTTCCCACTTTGTTTGGGAAGCTGGTGTTTCTGGTACTTTCCACGTGTACCATGCAAGAGCTCCTGGTACAACCAGGGCGCCTTATGGCTGGACTGGTGTGGTCAAGGGACACTTCACCACTCAGCTGGTTCCATCAAGGCTTGTGAGGAGCTTCTGAGATCACAGAGCAGGCCCAAGGATGAGGAGGATGGCAGATGCACCACCACAACAATCCAGAAGCACATCACTGAAGGTGCATGGAAAACAGTCTGTGTGTGATGGAAAACCAAAGGGAAAGTGGTTTTCCAGTTTTCTCCCAAAAATAAAAGAAGATGAATGCTAACATGAATTTAAATTTTTCCTAAGGTTGGTATCCTTTACATATTAGAAGATTTTCTATTAGTCTAGCTGCACAGGGATCCAGCAAAAAATTTGCAAGGGAAACCTTGTGGAGTTCTTGTTCTAAATTCCCTTTCACAATTTTTTTTCCTCTTATTTTAGTGGACAAAAAGTAGAAAGAAAGTCATGCTTGCAAGCATCACGTTGGCAAGTCAGGAGCTGTGGCTCTAGGGATTCAGATTGGATATTGGGAAGAAAGACAGTCAGGATACAAAAGAGAAAAAAAGGTTACTGAGGTCACACCTGGCTACGAAAATGCTGTTAGAGAGAGAAGCAAGTGAAGGACAACCTGGTATGGGTACAGAAGCATGGAACGATGTCCTCACGGCTTAGCCCCTAGTCTGAAATTAAGAAGACAAATTCTCATTTTTGCCAGAATTTATGTCTGATTCTGAGAGCACTGTTAGTCATTGGTCAGTGAGTTTCTATCTGCTCCTCCTCTGAAATGGGCATGCTCATGCTCATCTAAACCTATTCAGAAGGAGGTATGAGTATACACTTCTACTTAAATGAAGCTGAGGCAAAATTGTGATCAAAAATTTAACAGCCACCACAGTAGACCCCAATTCGACGTTTGCAGTTATTGCCTCTTGTTAGTCCTGATCTTTCTTCCTTTCTTTATTTTCTTTCTTTATTTTCTTGCCTGGTCCCTAATTTAAACCTCTAAAGTGTGTCTGCCACTAGATGGTCATAATCTCCTTGAGGCCTCTGAACAATTTCATAAACCAAATCCTAAATGGAAATTAGAAACAGGCAGGAGAATGAAGTGTCTGTTGCCATAAAGAGCTAAGGAGGGATAAATAGGCAATCCAAGGCATCCTGAGTGCATGCTCCAAGATAATCTCTATATTTCTCTGGACACAGCATTGTGAACATCCTCAAGATCAGCTGATTACTGAGATGAATTAGCAAATAAGAGCCCATTACATCAGGTGTTGAGGAGGACTTTAATTGTGCTCAGGCTCCAAATAGGAAACTTTATACCATGTCACAGCTGTTGAAACAACAGAGCCTTATGGAAACAGTCTTGGATTACTGGCCCCATGGAGTGAAACATTTTTAATGGAAGGGATTATGATTATTATTTCTTAGTGCATTGTGTTTTCTCAGATATTTTTACTGTCATTATTATTATTTACCAAGTTAATTGATATATACACATGCTTAACCATGTTTGCATGCATATTTAATACTTTATTCCATCTGTGTAGTTTGAATGTGATCAAAAGGGGGGAAAAAATGAGATACATGAACAAGTTGCACTTTGATAAGACTAAGATCTTAAGGAACGTTGTGAGTTTGCTTCTCACCCACTTGCCAAGTGTCCTACTGCCTTTACCTGATGAAATCAGATCCTTTGTCATGTAGAGTTTAAATGGTGTTTTGTGAGAAGATAATCACCATAGAGTATACCGAGGGTTACTGCCTTCAGTCTTATTATAGGCCATTTGTGTTCAGAATAAATCTTCTCTTTTATCAGAAGAGCCACGTGGGGAAAAACCCAGAGGAATTGATTTAAACTTTTATACATAGAATTTGTCTGTTGCAAAGGGAAAGCGACAGTCATGTAGGTTGCATTTCCAGTTCACCTGTTAGTCTGTATTTCATTACAAATTTGAGCTCCTGAAGTTTCTGAGTAGAACTGTGGCAATCTGACTCAGTGGCAAAGCTCCTCAGGGAAATGCCTTGTACTGTATGCACAGAAGCAAGGGCTAGGTTTTACATATAAAAGAAGAAACGGCCATCTAATTATGTAGTAGAAACATTTCTGTGGCACATCTCAAGTTTCTTAGAAGTATGTTCAATGCTGAGAACAAATATGTGAAAGTTATTTGAGAAGACTGGATAAATGCGGAAAAGATGAAAAATCAATGATTATGGTATTTACTATGAGACAGAATGATAAAAAAGGAACCAAGTAAAGAAGAAATATTTTCACTCTGATGGAAGATGTTCAAATCCAGCTGCTCAGGATATGTCTGTGGAAATCTCTCCCTGCAAATAGGAGTTTTGAGCATGTATTTACCTTCCGTGGGCTGTGTGGGCCAGTGAGTACTGCTTCTGTGATGGGATGGTGTTACTGCCTCAAAACTTCTTCATGAGCCAAACCTTGCATCCATCTGGATATAAGTAGTATGAAACATAAGGTGTGAGATTTATCTCTGTCTTTTTATGCACAGCTAAGACAATTATTCTAATGTCCTGGCTAAACTTCGGCATGTTGTTTTCGGACAATCAGACACATGAATCAAAGTGGACAAATACAGTGAAACACTCCAGAGCACCAGCTCAGCCAAAGAGGCCTCGAGGCATAACAATTTCAGGCAAATGGTCTTTTTCTGCAAGAGTGCCCTAAGCGCCAGTGATGCTACAAAAACGAATTAATAGAAATATCAATGCGATTCCTAGGATCCCTCTATGTGTAACTGCCCATGTTCAGAGAGAAGCCTGCTCCCGATGCACGCCCGGGTGGGCTGATGTGGACCCTCGTCTTGTCTCCACAATGTGCCTGATGAGGGCAGAGCCTTTTCTTTAGGCAGCGCTCAGAGCTGGGGCTTCCCCCGCGGGCGGCGGAGCGCGGCCGGGCCGGGCGGTCCCGGGGCCGCTCAGCACCGCGGACAGCGGCGGCTCCAGCGCGGGGCTCCGCGGGCGCCGGGGATGGAGAACCCGCCGCGGGGCTCCGGGAACGGGCTGCGGGACCCGCAGGGAATCGCCCCCACCTCTGCAGAGCGGCGTCTGGCGTCTTCCCGACCCCGACACCGGCGTAGGAAGGAGTTTGATTGAAAAGATCTGAACGTCTCACAAAATGCGTCTGTAACTGTAAGGTAGCTCTTGATAAAACGAGGTAAAATGAGAGGTCAGGGGTGAGGTGTCATGTCATAAATTTCGTTAATCAGGAAAGAGACTTCAGGAAAGGCAAGATAGTTTCAAATGAAAGACTTGGTTGCTACAACTCCCTTTTGGTACCACACCGCACATCTTCATTTGGCAGGTTTGCCTGCTCAGTTACCCCTGCAACTCTAACCACAGAGAGATCTTCTTCCTGCAGCTTCGTATGCTGAGCATGACACCACACGGTAGGAAATACCCCTGTGGACAGTCGGGGCCAGCTGCCCAGCTGTCCCCCAGCCAGCTCACTGGTGGGGTGGGGTGAGGAGCAGAGAAGGGCTCCACTCTGTGCAAGCACTGCTCAGCAGTAACAAAAACTTCCCTGAATTACAAACACTGTTTCCATCACACATCCAAAACAGTCCCACAGCAGCTACTACGAAGAAAATTGAGTCTACCACAGCCAAAACCAGCACACCCTGTTTCCTAACCTCCGTATAATCTCAATGTACATGAAACACAATTTTGTCTCGTCACAGTTAACAGGAGCAAGATTATTTCCTTGACATCACTTAAAAGATATTTCCAGGATCTGCAGGTGATTAGGATCCTTATTTAAAAACATTAAATGCTCTTTCCAGAACTATGGTTGTGTGTCTGGGAAACTTCTATGAGAAAGTACAACATTACAACAAATTCAGTGGGGACGAAGTGTGCAGACCTTGGTTGGCAATCAGAGAGCTCCAGTGCTACCACCTTGTTCATTTGCTTTCCCTTTCCATTCTGCTCCCACTCTTATTTAGTTTATGCTGTAAGATTTGCAGGTAGAAATTCTCCCCTGCTATGCATTTGCATAATTAGGCCAGCCAATAAGCACTTCTTTCATATGAATAACAATAATAAATAGCTTTTCAGTCCTTAAGAATATAGTAAACAGTTGAAAGTCTCCAGCCACAAGTTCAAACCCTTTAAAGAACAGTAATGCTAGTTTACATAAAACTCAAGATAAATGATAATTTTCTACCAGATCATTTGTTTTCACAGTTTAGACGGCAGATACACTCCTCTCTAGATGCATGTGGGTACATTAGCCCTATAAAATACTTCTGCTAATACCTGTGGGACTATGTAATGAAAAGAAATTTCCAGAGTTCACATGTCTGAGAGCTTCCAAGAAGTTTCATATCTGGCTATATGTAAACACAAGAATGCTTCTGCTAAGAACAACCCTCAAAACAGGCTGCACTCCATAGGTAATTGGTGTAGCTATGCAGATAACACAGAAAAAAATCATTGGCAGAGAAGATTTTGCAGTGCCCATTTGTGCAGGCTAAAGCAGTGAGTATTCCACCAGCAGAGCAAATCCAGGAACCAAACTTTGGTGTAAAGCTGAATCTTTTTTGCCTTGTTACTCTGAACTTTGCTGCATAAGATTTAAAAGAAGAGACTAATCTAAACATCCAGATGAGGGTTTTTTTGACATTTTCATAAAGTGAAACACATCAGGTGTTTCATTGCAAGTTCTTGATGTGTAAAAATCAAGAGGTGACAAGCACCAGAAAAAAAAGAAAAACCAATTCAACTTACGTAAAATAAATGTCTGCATCATAATAACAGGAAGAGGGACTTCTGTACTTTCAAGGTGTGCTTTGGTAGGTGGTAGTACTGTGGGGATTACCCAAGTATTTATGGGTTAATATTGAGTCTATTAACTCTTGGTAGTCTGAGATTGGAGACATACCAAAAATACATTTTGCAACAATGCTAGTAGGCAACATTTTCAGTCTTGATTAATTCAAGAGTTAATCTCCTGGTGAACTCCTGCAGTAAGTTTCTAGGACTGGTGAGTTTTGCACCACAAAACAGTAGAGGACTTGAATTCAGCTCCTTCCATAGCTAGAACTGTGTATGATTACTAATTTATATAATGCTACTTGGTCTATGTTGTTATGTAAGAAATATTCAGCTTTGTGTACATAGCATGCTTTGAGAGAGGGAAAGGGAATAGCACAGGCAGCATCAGGTTTTCAGGAGTTATCTTGCAAACAAGCATGCTGAAAAGAGTCAACAGCAGTATTTTCTAAAATTATAGGGAAAGAAGAGATGTCCTTAACTGGAAGGAAATAACTTTCCAGCCTTATATGACCACATGTTTTTTATGGGGACAGTAAAATTTTAAAAAGAGAAGTATGAAAATCTCTCAGTGGATAACTTCTACCCTGGATCACAGAGATGCATTGGAGAAGGCTGGAGACAAAGCAAAGGGTTTTGAAGCCTTCAAGTACAAGATACCATTTAGCCAGTACTTAATAGTGGAGCATGATCCCACAGCCCCATTTACCACAAATTCTTGCTGACTGTATTCGGCAGCATAAGGCCTTTGGGGTCAGGGTGCTCACTTTACAGTTTTGCCCTTGGAGTCTCAGAAGTAAGGAAGCATTTCAAACCTTGAGCTTCAGAAAGAATTTAAGAAATGCACAAGAGAGCCAACTTTTAAATGAACTGGAAAGATTTTATGAGGACAGAAGATCAACAAGTGACCAGGACTCCAACTGTGAAAGAAAATGTGAGAAACAAGCACCTCTTCTAGTGTGAAATTGGTCTAATTCTTGGGGCCTTTAGAGTGGCAGTATCAAACAACTGGCCAATATCGTGTACACTTTTTGCCATCCACATGGCATCAACTCCATTACCACATTCTGTGAAGCAGTCCAATTTGCCACAGATCTGTTTAACCCCTCATTTCAAAGTGGAGATGGAGATTTTTTTTCCCCTCACCCAGAGCTGAATGTGTCTTTCTTAATGCACCTGGAAGCCAGTCTTAGCATGCACCTCAGTGCTGCATACAAGCAACTGCAGAAAAAACCTCATCCAGCCAGGAGCCGAACAAAGTGGGGCTGCAGGTGCGCCTGATCTTAAAGGGGGTTTAAAAGAGAGGTAAGGACAGATTTTTCATGGTGTTGGTAGAGGTACAGCAAGGGGTAATTATTTTAAATATACTGAATAAATATTTTACAACGAGGGTGGTCAAACAGTGGCACAGGTTGCCCACAGAGATGGTGGATGCCCTGTCTCTGGAAACATTCAAGGCCAGGTCAGGTGAGGCTTTGAGCAACCTGGTCTAATGGAAATTGTTCCTGCTTATTCCAAGGGGGTTGGACTAGATGGCCTTTAAAGAGCCCTTCCAACCCAAACCAGTCTGTGATTCTATGATTGCTGGGTGGTGGGTGCACTGATGGGCAGGTAACTACAGCTGTATCTCGAAAGAGGCACCTACCTCAACAAAGCTCCGAGCAAGCTGCTGAGTTGCTGATCACCAATATGGGGCTCACAAAAGGGATGAAGGCTGGCACACCACTTTGGATATATAGACATTAGACGTATTTGCTGGGTTTCATTTAGAACATCTGACAATGCATTTTTATAGTTTTGGGAGGTTTCTAGGTGTGATTAATGAAACAAACCAGAATTTTGTCAAACCCAGATATGAATGATGCTTCACAGATCTATCATGTGTTTCACCCTGCCCTGCTTTGCACCATCACTTGGAGGAATAGGTGTCACTGGGTCTGCTTGCTGGATCTGCCAGTGCTCCCAGTTTGTGCTTGTGTTGTTAAGAATTCAAACAAATCTGCTACTGCAAGACACCTTGATAGCGAAAAATGCAGTCTGTGGAATAACTCCTCCTAGCTCCTTCTAGTCCAGCTGCTTTTACTGCTTCATTGACAGCATGCAAGAGGAGCACTTTGAGGTGTGTGTGAGTGATTGTGTCTCTCTCTGGTGGGCAAGGCAGGTAACACTGCTCCTCAGTAAACAGAGACACAGATTTGTTAAACCACTGCTCTGATGCCCTTGCCAACACCAATTCCTATCAGATCCCGGTTCACAAAGCAATACTGGTCATCTTTTTAAAGGGTGGAATTTCCACAATGATATTGTTGAAGAAAGGAGGAACATTTTTTCGAGAAGAGGTATTTCAAGGAAAATAACCCTCCAAGGAGCATTCATTTTCAAATCAGTAACGCACAAGTATGGCTAACTCACAAAACAGCAGCCAGTTATATATGCAGATTTCAATGAGGCTTTTAGGAGAAACAATGGGGCTGGTTTTAAGGGTGGTTGGCCTGTTGAAGTGCATTTCTCTGAATAGATACAATGCTGTAGTGCTGAATGGATTCAATAGTGCTGTCTCAAACATGGCCAGGAGTGTCTGGAAGTGGGTGGAGGTAGAAAGAGCTAGTGGGACTCTTCTTATGGTTGACTCAGGCTGCCTCCTCCAATCCTTTCTTTGCCCTGGCAGGGGCCACGGTTTCCTTCCCCTTTCCCTCTGTGACAAGTGTCCCTCTCTGCATGAACATTCCCCATACGGAAATAATAGAATGAAATTTTTAAAAATGTGGGCTTAAAAAATTCAGGCATAACTTTGTCTGAACAAGATGTCTGGGTTGCAGAAGACTCTCCTAAGGGAAGTGACTAATATCTTGGCACCTTGGCTGTTTGAAACTGGGAAGGAAAAATACATACACGGATAGAATATAATGTAGGAATCAATCCTGCCTTGGCCTCTGTAAGGAAAACAAGTGACCTTAATGATCTATTCTCTCTCTAGAGCACTCACAGAGAAAGCCGTGCTCGCTCCAATTCAGCTGTGTGCCCAGCACATAACACAATGGACCTCACTCCTCGGGAAGCTCTAAGTGCCACTGAAATACAAATAAACAAGTTCTGCACAAGATGCTGAGGGCACCAGCAGCCTACAAAAAGCAGCTCTTGGGGGCCACACGAAGGCTTGGAGTGGGGGGATGTGCAGGAGGAGCATTTACGTAAGGAAATTCACTTCCCTTGTTGAAAGATACACTTCAACTCAAAATGCATGCCTCCTTTTTGCCATTATAAATTTCACATGCACATTCCTATATATGTCAAAATAGAAACACGATGACTGCAAGCTTATGAGTGACACCACTGAACAGTGCCGTAAAATGCAAGACATGAGGCAGAAATATATAAATAGCTGCAGGCCATGATCTGCTCTCAACTGTTTATGTGCTGCTCCATTAATACTAACAGGAGTTAAGCGTGCAGAATAAAGTGACAGCTATCTCCCCTCAGCTCTGCCAACAGTTCTTAGGGTCCAGCCAGCACTTCTTGGTGCTACACTGCCGCTGGACTCCAGGGAACAGCACGGTCCATCTGCTCTAGCACCATGTAGGGTGTTTTTAAGATTCCTATCTCCAGTCTCAAAATGAGCTATTGTAACATGAAAGCAACAACAATAATAGTACAATCTTGGTGTGCTTGTACCTTTTTCAGGAGACCGATTCTTTGACAGAGCTTTGAAACTGAAAACGGTGCTGAAAAGTGGATTTGGGTGTCCTGAAAAATGTCCTTGAAATTTTTCAGCTGAGAAAGCCTCAGACAATTCAGCCATAGGACTACTATGGTAGTATTATGTCCCAGCCATCTCACGGTTTTGGGGTTTTCTGGGGGGAATGGTAACATGTTTTTTCTTTATGGTGACATTGTTCATTACCTCTCTAGGTTCTGAGAAGGAAATTACAAACCCTGCAGGAACAGCCTTGGGATAGTCTGCTCTCCAGACAGTAAAGAAATGACAATGATCTATTGAACTGGATAGTTTTCAGGATGTGTCACTTTTTCCTTACCAAATTTCTAAAAGCCAGGCAGCTAAAATACTCCCAGTGGCACAGAGATGGTGTTCAGCTAACCTCTCTTCTAGCTACTTCTCTGTTCCTAGTCCACATTTTCCAAACAATTTTCCAATGTGTGTTGAACTAAATTTTTAAATACAGCTCACCTAAACCTCACTGCAGCCTCCACTGCTGGCAGCAGAAAGTTTCTATCAGCTTCAGATGCATGGAATCAGGCCAACTGCAAGAAGTTACCACCATGTGAACTGCTTGGAGCTTTTATTCCTCCTAAGGTTGAAACACATAAGAGTGTGTTCATACACGCAGCAAAAAGTATCCTTTGCTCCGTCTGATCCACCTTAGAACAGATCACATTCGGATATTTTGAACACTGGGGTATCCTTGCTCTGCTGCAATTACCAACGCAAGCTCAGAGCTGAAGTGTAGGATGGAGGTTGCCCTGCTGCTCCCTTTGCTGGTGGTATGCTTTGCTAGCCCCAGCTCAGTCCCATGCCATCACAGCCCTTGCAATCTTATACAGCCTAGATTTTTACGCAAAAGCAAACAGAAACATTTATGGGCTTGGGACACTGTGCAGACCACCACACCTTGAGGGGTTCTTAGGGACCTCAAAGGAGAGAGATGCTGAGACAAGGCATTTACTGAGAAATGAGAACTAAAGTCAGACCTGCAAGGTAGATTTGCTTCTAATCCACAATTTAAAGGGAGTGATTTCTCCCTCTTGCCCCTACTGTGCTGCCCCCTGTGCAGGCTGGGTACTTAGGCTTGGCTCTAGAAGCAGAACTTGAAGCTTACTGTGCCTTTTGAAAGAAAATATCTGAGGGCCTGTTATATCTCTTTATTAATAGGTTTTGACTAATCCTCTATTCTTTGATGTCCATTATAAGATTATACAGCTAAAATTAAGTTAGTGCATACAGCATGTCTACAATGAATTCGATAATTGTGTGTTTCCAAAGAAAAAAAATGTTCAATAATTATGGCTGAGATCAGCAATGGGCATCACAGTCTTTGTTGACTGAGAAATATTGCTAAAGTGTGGCAGCTTTTCTTTGCCTGTACAAGTTAAACCTCCAAATCGAGGTGTTTGTGCTCTCTTGGGAGAAGGATTAAGAAGTGAGTAGCATGCACAGGGTGCAAACGTGCATTTTGAGGAGGAATCAAAAGCCCCAAGCTGGCACCAGTGATCAGTATGGCGGCAGGAGCTATTCTCAGAGAAGAGATGTCTTAGCAGTTCCATTCAAGGTTTATTTCTATCAATAGGATTTGATAGATGGCAGCAGGTCAGGAAGGCCAAGCAGTCCAAGGCACTGCTGCTTTTTTACGAGGAAGTACATTCATGAGGCATTACTGAGTTAGTTACTTCAGTTTCTTTTGTATCCAGGGCCTATTATCAGGCTTGACTGATACAGAAGTCTTCCATGCTTGAGACATGAGAAGATGAAAATAACATGCCTAGTGTATTCTTCCTGCCTGATCATTGCATAGGTAGGTAAAATCTGGTTACAAGTGCTCATATGAGGAACTTCCAGGAAAGGCAAAAGTTCAGCATAAAAATTGGCAGCTGAGTACAAAAGGGGAGTTAATTTTTCCAGGAAAAGTCAATACATTACACTTCAACTAGTTGCATACTGTGCTGAGCAGGTAAGTTTTAAGAGCTTTACAGGACTCCTGTTTATAACTAAAATAGCTTTTTGGTTTTGAAATCTCTCCCCTGTTTCCACAAGTCTTCCAAAGTTATTCCCTGGTCCTGACTGGCTGCTCCTGCTCTGCTTACCTTTGCTGCTTATAAAGCAATTCTCTTGGGGGCTGGCTTATCAAAACACAGGGTCACATCTGCAGCCCCTACTCAAGCAGAACTCATATTGACTCATCCACACTTCACAGAAACAAGGTCTGCAGAACCTGGCCTTCCCTCACAGCCAGAGTAATATGTCTCATTAAATGGGGAATCACCGAAGGAGCTGCTCCAAAGAAGCCAACAATGAGAACTTCCATCCCTCTGTGTTTATAGGGAGTGAAACTCTGCCCTCTTCAAACTCAGGGACATAATTGACTTGCACATACAGAACCAGAAATTTCACATTTTAAATAGATTTGATATGATCTCTGCAGATGCCTAGAAGAGCTGCAAGACCATCACAAACAATTTCCCTCTCTGAATATGATATATTGAGCTGACTCATGCCACTCACATTAGCTGTGTTTCTTCACAAATCCTCTTTCCATTTTATGTCCCTGGTATATGTATCAGACCTGAATAGGTCTGGATTTTATTTTCTGTTTCTCCTTTTATCCTTGCATCTAGAATAGACACTGATAACTGCCAGAGCAAAGGATGACTTTGAGACAGTGCTTTCAGACTTTAAGCTGGGGGTTCTGGTTAAACACCATCTACATTTTTCTCAGTTACATTCTGCCACGTAATATTTTTCTTTCATCCCAGATTTTTTGTTGGCAATGCAGGGGATGCAAAACACCACAAGCTGGCTAAAGAGCCCATTACAGAGAGAAATTGCCCTTGGAACAGTAGGTAAAGGCATTCCCTCCCAAACCCATCCAGCCTCTGAGCAGTCAGGGAGCCTCCTATAAACCAGTGAAGAGCAGACAAGGAAGGAGAGGAGGGGATCAGACCAGGCAGCTCACTGGCAGGGCAGGCCTGGGGTCCTGCTCTGCACGGCTTGGATGTTTCCCTTTCACTCAGTTCCTCCGTGAGGGTGATACCCGCCTCATCCAAAGATTAATGCTTTTCTGTGGATGAATTTTACACTCTGAATTTAAAAAAAAAAAACAAAGCAACAAAAACCAAACCAAACCAAAACAAAAAGCCCAAAAAACCCCCCCTCCTAAAACCAACAGTAAATTATGTGAGATTTAAATAAGAACTAACTGTTTGGTACTTTGAGGCCTATATTTTAGGAATATAGGGAATGGGACATTGTGTTTAGTAACACGACAGCCTGGACTCAGCATTTAACCCCCTGTCACTGTGCTGGTGCTGGCAGTGCCTCGAGACAGCCTGCCAAGGTAAGCCTGCACAATTACTGGAGCTTAACTTTTACAGCCATAAAGTGTCAGATGGTGATTTGTGGTTGCAGAATTGCCCTAAATATTCCTTATTTTTGTCCTTCCACTCCAAAATCTGGAGCAATTCAAAGCATTGCAGGTAGCTGGAGCTCCCAGTTTTCTCCCTTATGATTGCACGGACTCAATGAGATGTTGGTGCACTGTGTTTAACAGTAATGGTGAATGCTAAATCCCTTGCTACACACAGTATCTGGAGTGACATTCATGCAATAGCCATTCTGAACAGCAGATCAACTTGAAAAAAAAAAAAGGTAAGTTCTTTCTTTCCTAGATCCATGAAAAGAAAAAGAGATAAAGTCCTCTTATTTTATGTCACTGGCTTAAAAACTGCCCCTGCCTTCATAATCACACACAGAGACAGAGCAGAGAGGGATAAACACAAGTGATGTATGTCTCTGCTTGTAGAAAAGGGGGAGTACCAGAAAAACAACTAGGAAAAAATCCATTATGAAAATATTTTACATTCTGTCAGCTTTTGCCTTTGTCAGGGAAGAAGTAAAAAGGCAGGAGAGCATGATATTAAGATGCCACTACCTAATAATTTCTTGATAATTGCCCTTCAAGAGCAAATGACAATGAAATGAGTAAGGTAGAGCTTTCACCCACTCTATCCTGATTTAGGCAGTATGCTTTGGTACACACTTCCTTTGAGTAAACAGTACCTATAGTTATACAGGATCTATTCTCCCATTGATGTGCCAGGGATTTATGTAGGTGAGTCCCATTAATGTTAATGGAAGTTATGTGTGTAATTCCCCTTTTTCAGCAATGAGAGAATAGACCTTTATGTTTCTAAGGTAATTACAGCCTTAGCTCTGGCTAGGCTGTTCTCCCCACCCTCCCCCCTTTGATAACTTCCTTGCTTCCCTCCCCAGCATTGACTCTGGGAGAAAAAAAAGGGATAAATTCCTCCATTCAGAAAGGAAAATTGGAGAAATAGCTGAAAGGTGAAACAAATGTAACTAGATCCACTCATTGTGTGAAGGAAATGCAAATACGGGAAGCCAATCCACATCCGCTACCTTTGCTGTGCTTTTGGGGACAGATGTAGATTGATTTTCCTTAAATTGTGTATTCACCGGGTATTCACTGTTTTCTAGGCACGTAAGTTATTTAGAGAGAACAAGGGTGGGTTTTTTGGTACTTCATTGTTAAGCCCTTTTAGAAAAACTACACATTTTGATACTGCCAGACTTTTGCAGAAAAAGGTGAAGTGAATAGAGATTTTGGAGAAGGAATTAATTGATTCACAAAACCACTGTTATCATCTGAATCTGAGCTGGGGGATGGTGTATCCCACGTGAGACGTTAAACATTCTGGAGTTTTTTAAGACTTTCTTTAGGTTTCTTAGCCCTGGGTTCAAGGCCAGCAGGTTTCAGAGGGTGTGCTGTAGGGTCAAGCCGCCCCAACACCCCTCCTAGATTTTAAACATTATGTTTATGTTCTGTTCCTGATTATGTGACAGATTATCTCTGAAAGCCATGTGCCAGCTTTTGTAGTAAACCTCCTCATTTCTAAAACACAGATACCACTGTTTTCCATTTAGAGTAGGACGGTAGAAGTTTATCTCATTGGTACACCCACAGAGTGCAGAGAACACCTGTAATATTTACTTGCTTGATCTTTCTAGGCATTTCTGACAATAAAATCGTGGCAGTAATATTCTGCATCCTTCTGAGGAGAGACCAGGTTAGTTTTGCAGTCCTGCTGCCTCTGTTTTGATCCCTGCCTTTGCTCTCCAAAGCCGGCCCAAGGCTCCTCACGAGGGATGGGGGCCGTGGGGGTCCCTGCGTACCTGGCTCGGCCCGGGGGAGGACCCTCGAGGCTCTGTGCTCGCTGGTTCTCTGCCCGCTGGTCCTGGTGTGCCTTTCTTCCCCTGCCACAGCAGCTGGCACCACGCACAGCACGGCCCCTCCTTCCCAGCCGCCTGCGTTTGCCGGTTGCTGACATTCACAAAAACAGGAACAAGGACGTTTCTTGCACCCTGGAAATGTGCTGCCCTCCCCAGCTCTATTCTGCCGGTGCCTCCATCCAGCCTCGCTGCCAGAGAGGTGTTTGGAGTGAGTAGCATCCTTTGAGTGCTGATGTAAGCAGGTCTGAGTGTGGTTGTGATTTCCACTAATGTCCTTCAAAAGCCTCGGATGTAAATTCAAAAGCAAAAGCTGCAACTTTAGAAATCCCTGGAAGCTATGCAGCAGACAGCTCAAAGTTTTGTGGGTGCACCAACAGGGGCAAGGAATGCCACTGCATGCTCTTAGTCCTTCTTAATTTTTTTCCCTTTTGTTTAAATTCTTTGCTTCATTTTTTTTTTTTTTTTTTTTCCAGTTGCTACAGAATTCAAGGGGGACAGACGGGTGCCCATCAGGATCAGGCCCTCATTTAGGAATCCCTCTATTTTACTACTCTCCTGCAAAAAGGAGTTGTATGCTCCTGTGGTTCTCTGCCACCTGGCAGGGATAACAGAAAATATCCAACAGTTTCCTATAGGCTCACCCAGAGTTTAATGCCACATCAGGAGAAGAAAGGAGGAGTGGGTGGAAACTTTTTTAAAGTATCAAATCAGTCAAACTGCTGATTTATTTTCTTAAAAGCTTGGTGGAGATTAACCCCTGTGACATTTACAACACACACACATTAACTGGATTGAAATACCACTAGAGCTGTAAATGTGAGGGGGAGTGGAGGGAAATGATTGGAAAGGGGAGAAAAAAAAGTTTGACATATTCACCATACACTCACCTCCCAAAAGAGGAAGGAGTGGTTTTCAGAGGCTGCTTCTCTCCCTGTTAATTTTTTTCAAAGTGCAGGAATACTGAGTGGAGAGTACAGATTCACACACACCAGCGGCAGCTCATAAGCAAGGCTTCATCTGAAAGCTTTCTCTGAGCAGTCCAGTGAAAAACAAGAACCATTCGTTGCTTTGGAGCAGTTACTTTTCAGTCCCCTTGAAAATAAATATTATTTTTTTACGTTTCTAATGATCTGCTATGGTTTCCAGGGACAGCCCTTTCTTCGAGGTAAGGTTTGTCTTCTGCTATGACTCCGTGCAGTGCCACGGAAGCTTGCAGAGCTGTGGGAGACACAGTGGGGTTTGCAGCAGGATTTTTTTGGGTTAGTTTGCTCAGTCCTTTCTGCTGCCTCAGTTCAGGCAACTTCAGGGCTGTTCTATAATGAGGACTCACATGGATGACCCTGGAACAAGCCCTGCTCACCTTACTCATGTGAATAATCAGTTCAGTTCAAGAGACAGAGCATGATTCACCTGCAGATGAATCACAGACTGAGGTCTAGGTCTACAGAACTGATTCTTTTTTTTTTTTAATTAAAACTCCTCAAGCATGCCACCTTTTCAACCAGCGATGCTCTGTGCTTGCTGAGCAGCTCCCCCAGCACATCTTAGCAGGTGCACACGGAAACACTCATCCAAACCCTATCTCCCTGAGTCTCCTTGAGTTCTTTCCTGCCTTTGCTTTCATTGAAAAGAAGTTCTTTGTAGCAGAAATAAACCCATGAAATACTCAAAATTATTAAAATACATCTGTATATTTAAAAAGACAAATATATTGTGGGAAAAGGAAAGTTATCAGCCTTTTTACTCTGCATTGAAGTTTTAACATTCCTCTTCATTTAACTTTTCAGCTTCCAAGGGAAATTTTTCTCTAACTTGATCATCTTATTTTTCATCCATTTTTAAGATGCTTTTGTGCCCCCATCTTATTTCTGAGATATACCTTACCACAACATTTTCAACCAGCTGATCCAGAAAACGCCATGCCAGAGACAGTGATTGTATCATGATGAGAGCAGTGAGTCAGCCATTCAAATCAAAAAGGCAACTTGAGATAACGGAACAAGATTAAATTCTGATAGCTACCCTTTCCTAATTTGGCATTAAAATATACTTATGTTTTTATACGAGTCTGGAAAATGCTAACAATGTGATTTGCAAACTTTAGATGCCCAGAAGTGCTTTCGGAGATAGGCAGGAGAATGCAGCACTTTTTGCTGTTCTCTCCAAATGGATACCCCACATTTCTTAGGCGCTTTGTGTTCAGGGGGTTGGTTTGTTTGTTTTACAGTAATTGTGCAAGAACCGTGTCTTTGTCTTACCTTCCAACTCTAACCATGGGCCCCTGTTCTTTGAGCAGAAAATCTCTGCTGATTAAGGAATCTAACATTTTATATGCCCTCTTTTTTCCCTTCTACTGCAAAAGCTCATGGAAAAGTACATCTGAGTAGTTGTTCTCTGGTGAAAGAATTGCTACTGTAGCTTCCTTTCTGTGTACATTGGTGTGCTATGGAAGCTTTTATTACTGGGTTTTTGCATTCAACACCTTGAAACACTTCCATGAAAAGAGTCTTCTAAGTGTTTTGTCCTTGCCTAGAGCAGTGTCTAATGAAAAATAATCATTATGAGCAAATTCAGAGAAGAAAATTTACCAAATATATCCTACTCAAAAACTTGCAATGAGCAAGATTATAATAATACACACAGACTGTATATCTCTCTACTTTATCAGGCTGTGGGAGGCAAACTCCTTTGACCTATGAAGTTGATCTGTGAACTGTGTCAAAAAATTCAAAACCACACGGTTGAGGTTTGTGCATTCTATTAGCATAATTTACCACCCAAGCTGTAAATGTACACTTTGCACAATGGCATGCTGAACAGATAGCATTTTACAACTTCCTAAGGGGGAGTGTTTATATCTAACATTTCTTGTGTACATTTGATTATAAGTTTGCCATAATAGCTGCCTTTTTTCCCTTTTCCCGTCCTTCCCATCCTCCCCCTCTGCCCCTGCCCCTGCCCTGGTTGCTCCGTAAGTACCTAATAAAAAATGTCCTCTCTACTTCAGATCCTGGATGCTTATTTGTGCCACATAATGGGCCAGCAGAATCCGTAGGGAAACTAACTTTGGTCTGGATTTACCCAGTTCCTCCCGAGGAGGACAGAAAAAGGGATGTCAAACCCTTGGGTTGCATTTGGGTTCCTTCAGTTCTCCGAAACAGAGTTAGTGCATTGGAAATAACAAAATGGACGAAGGATCCAAACCTGAAGCTGAAATATAAGAAGATCTTGGCTTTTTTTTTTTTTTTTTTTTCTTTTTGGATGTGTGTCTGTGTGTAAAGGGTGTTTGTAGAGCTTACTTCGTGGTTACTAAAGCTTTGTATGACCAATTCAGAATCAGCAAGATGATGCGTGCCATCCCCCCCTCTGCCATAACCCCTCTGGCTACACCCTCCCCTTGCTTTTTTTTTTTTTTTTTAATTCCTGAAATTAAAATGTGTTGGAATGCTCAGTGCTGCTTTTCACTCTCTTTTCAATGGGCCCTTTAGTTTTTCACACCAAGGTGTCCTTTGGGGTGCCAGGTCAGGCTACCAAAACAGCTTCTAGGAGGGGATTAGGACCAATTAACATCTTTGTACACAAAAGCCACTGGCAGCTGAACAGGCGGCCTGGTGGCCTGCTCGGGAGCTGCATTTTAAATAGGGGCCTTCTGTACTTGAGCTCAAGTGGGAAGAGGCGGAGAAAGTTTTTATTTATAATTGAAAATGCTGCTCCTGGAGAAAGTCTAATGAAAGGCAGAGTGGTGTTCAAAAGTATCTAACAAATACCATTTGAATATCGGCCTTTATTGTATGATTTCCATCAAGGATAGCATAACAATATAGTCATTTCTCCTACATATTGAGATGAAGTGATTTTTCTTGTAGAGGAAAACAGCTTCATCCACACATTGCATCGACCCTTCTCGTTTCCTTTTCATGTTTTAAATTCAGCTTTACATTGAAGATGTCTGGTAGGACAGCTACTCAGGAGTAATATACTTCCATAAATCTGTTTTTGAAGGGAATTCTGCCCTTCATCTACCTGATCCACCAAAGCTCAAGTCCATGGAAAAAAAAAAAAAAAAGAGAGAATTTAAGTATAAGCATCAGGACGGAGGAGGGGGAGTCCTAGACGGAATCACAGTGTTTCATATGAGTAAATTTGCATTTATAACCCTTGGGTTTGTGCAAAGAGGGAAAAAAGTAAAGAGCTCCAAGTCTGAAGTGCTGAATTCAGCTGAGTCAGACCCTTGGCAAAGGTAATGGCCTCAGCAGCTTGGCCCTGTGTGCTTTGCACCTGACTTAATATCTTTCCTTCTGCTCTGCTTTGTTTTCAGTGCGTATCACTTCTAAATCATCACTCCTGCAATCTGAATCAGGCATTAAAGCAAAGGGAAAGGGAAAGAAATATATGGTGTGAGAATTACTATGGTACGAAACCTAGCAATTTACAAGGGCTTGTAAGTGGGAGTTGTGTGAACTCGCAGCGACGCCGTAACGCTTGTAATGAAACTGATTTCTGTGTGTCGAGGATGAGCCTCTTTCAAACACAATATTTCTAATCACTGCATAAGCATTCCTCCTCCCCCTTCCATAACAGTAATAACAGGACACTTTTGTGTACTTTTATCACTTGGAGAGAAAAGTAATTTCTAGGAGTTTTCTAACTGTGTGTTTGGTAGGGGAAAGATTCACGACAGGAAATAACAGCACGAATGTAATAAGTTCACCGGGCAAGCGGGTACTGACATCCTGATTGATATGACTTCAAATGAAGGAATTATAAGGTGGAAGAATGGTGCACAGAAGTTTCAGAGAGGCTTGCAACCAACCAGCTGAAAGTAAATCAGAGGGAGATCAGAACTTCGGTCAGCCTGTGCTGGCTTGGCCTCACTGGTGCACATGAAGGATGCAGTCTGCTAGAACAGCCCTGGAGAAGTCATTTGCACTGTTTTTATTCACATATTTTTGGTAAGCAACAAAAATATGGATTTCTCTCTGGGCTGACGTGAATAGAAAAACCCTAATCACGATCATTTTCAACCTCCTGGTTTATACAAATAAAGAGAGATTCCACTTAGCGCGACGTTCTGCAGCAAACATTAATACACTCGCTATGTGTGGCTTTGCTCCTTCCTACCCCCTCTTTAGTTTCAGATACTGTATTGTATTTCTTCCGACATGTTGATTCTACCTAATGTTAAATGGTAATTGGCAGTAGTATAGGTGGGGAGAGAAACATTGTTATATTTTGTTCATTTTTCACACTTCAGCAGTTATTCCTTTCTCTCCACGGCTGTACGCTTATTAGTGTATGAAATGCAGGTGTGTGGGAAATGGCAAGCACACATTGACAGGTTATTTTGTTGGCCACTGCCTAATTAGTAGCATAGTGGATGCACCCTGCTAAGCTTTAGTGTGGTGCAGTAGAGCTGGTCTGTTCTAATTTCCTCACAGCTTTGATATTCAGCAAGAGATTGACGGTTAGCACAAAGAGCCAAAGCGCGACGGAGGCCTGCAGAAACAATGGCCCTTCTTGCTTGTAGACACCACAGATGTGAGAGAAAGCTGACTAAAAACAATTGGCCGACACTGTCTAATTGTCTCCAATGTCAGCATCATTAATGTTTTCCCATGTAAAAAGTAAAAGGCCAAGGTTGTATCCTCCCTTTATTTTGAGTCACATGATTATGTAACTTACTGAGATTCAGATTAAGTGTTAATTGTATTTGCGCAATAAAGAAACTGAAGCTACCTTGAATTTAATGAATATGTACTTAATTAATTTTGACAGCCTTTATCTTTATTACCTATTGAATAATCACAATCAGAATTAATAACATTTATAGGCAATTAAAATTACAGCCTATTTAATGATAATATATGTTTACATCTTTTGCTGAGATACAAATTATGAATACTTATTAGCAAAGAAGTTGTTTCCCTGCCAGGAGGGTTTCTTGTCTGTGTTAACAGCAACAAACAACAATAATCAGTTCAATGTGTAATAGTGCCTTTCACATCAGACAATCTCCCAAAGCACTGCACAAGGGCACATGAGAAAAGGCTTCGTGGAATTTAAAGGTAATCACTAAATGGCAAAAATTGTAGTGTGCCTCGAACAAATGCTTCAAAATTACACGCAATAAGACAAGGCCAACAACATTTGAGCAGTTTCAAAGCTTTATTTTCTTGCAGAAAAAATAATGAGAATAAAAAGGGTCCATTGAGGATGCAACATCAAACTCCTTGCTGACCCAGTAATACCAGACCAAAGATTCAGTAGCTACAAAACAGAACATCTCCACTAGTACCAGCGTGGCTAAAAGCCTTTTGGCACTGAGATCTTACACAGAAATCCTAATTCCCTGGTCCTACAGAAGGAGCACAGACACAGCTCTGATTCTACCAGTGCCCACAAGAGTAGGCAGCTTGATGTGAAATAGAGTAAATCACACAAATAAAGATGCTTTGGAACAGTGAGTCCTCTCTGCCACTGTCCAGGACTAGTAGGGGGTCATTACAAAATTAAAAGAAAAATGAAACAGGTTGTCCAAAGAAGGAAGGAGGATCAGGCCTGGGGTTTGACAGGTATAACTCAAATCACCAAATGCATCAGAGAGAAGCCAACTGGTACATGTGCCCACAAAGATGCTGCCCACACACACTCACTGTTCCAGTCTGCACAAACCATTTTGCTCTTTGGATGTTTGTTTTCTTAACAACTCTCCCTTGTCTTTGTCCCACTACACAGCCACCATCCTCAGAGAGCTGCACAACTTTCCCCAAATACTGGGACTTTGCACAACCCAGCCCAGGAGAGAGCTGGGACTGATATCCGTGACCCACGAGAAATAAGCAGCTATCTCACCAGGCCTGTGGCAATGTGATAAGTCCCCGTGAAGCCAGGATTCAAAAGATGCATGTCCAGACTCTCATGCTCAGAATGAGCTTTGCTTTGCTTTCCCAACCTGCTGTCCCTCAGTGCCCACCTTGGTTTTGCAGGGAGAAGCTTTTTTCTCACTTCTGGCTCCAAATCATCAGGCATAGCCACTTGAAAAACCTATGTCAGCAAAGTAATACTGAGTACCTAAAATCTCAGTGCAGGACAGAGCAGGGGGGCTGGGTGATAGCTGGGTGACACCCATGTCTAAATCCCAGTGTCCAACACATAGGCTGGTTTATGCTAATTAAAAAAACCAGACTAAACCAAACTAAATAAAACCTCAAAACACCAAACTAGCGAGATGCAACACAGTCCTTGTGCTATTTCATGCATTTTGAAAGTTAAAAAGAAGCCCTAAAAATGCAATTATTTCTGTCTCAAACCACAGTGTGCCTAAGAAATACCAAGCGCCACCTCCAGGGTAGTGCAAACATGGCCCATCAAGATGCCCTAGCCCTGAGCAGCAAGGTTATAAGCCAGGGTGAGCCTGTTGACCCTAGGGATAGTGATTTATTCCTGGACTTTCTTTGTTTATAAGCATAGATACAGCCTTTGTAACACCTTCTGAATGGTCAACCATCAGAAACCAGCACTGACTCCAAGGTAAGATTCTGCCAACTCCCTTCTTCCACAGGGAGACAAATAACCAGTTACTGCTGGGCATCGACAGAACAAATAAACAATACATCACTTTATAATAGCTGCTGTGCATGGAATCCTTATGTTATATTATATTATGTTATATCATCAACTTTATTACACTTAAGACACTGACTTCTCTTTTCCATCAGGCATAAGAAAGTGAATCATTCATCCTTTATGCAGTTGTGTGCTCTTACAGCACCTTTTTTTTAAAAAAGTCTACTTGGTTGTATCTAAGGTAATTCAGAGCTCAAAGCCAGGTTCCTTCAGTCCAGGGTTGAACATTAACCTTTCCTGCACTGCAAAGCAGATGCCAGGAGACTGTGCTACTCACAGAGCGACTCGGACAGGGCAAACCAGGAGCAGATGCTTCCTGTAGCAAAAAGTGACCAGTGAGTCCAGGGTGTGTTTGACTTCTGATGGAATGACAGCCAAAGGTGAGACCTTGGGGACTGTTCTACGACTGATTATATTCAGGGATTTGGGGTCTCTTACCCATTATAAAGCTGCTGGAGTTCAGTCCTAGCCAAGCAGTTAATTTTCAGTTACTGGCTGTGTGATGGTTTTCTCCACATACCCAACAGTGTAATGTACTGCAGGGTGAGCATGCCTGAAGGCACACGGAGTGTCCAGAGGAGCTGAGACTGTGCCCCTGCATCTGTAACTCAAAACAAGACTCCCATTAAATTAATAAGTTTGTTGTATAGGCCAGTGATGAGAGTTGGAACTGGTCATACACCAGGAGTACTGGCCCATGTGGAGGGATGTGCCTTGCTGACCAGCCATGGGACATCCCCAGTGCTCCCTGTGCTGCACAGCAAACATGGATTTAGCAGGGCCTGCAGCACAAATGCACTGCTTAAAGCACAGCAGTGGGCACCAGCTCACTGAGGAGAGCTGCCCAGCATTACTAGCCCAGGCACAACATTTGTTCTTGCTGCAGAAGACATTCCAATTATCCTTTTCTCAGATACCACCTACCTCAGAAGCCAGGATTCCTTTAATTGTGGTTTGCATTAACAAATATGAGGTATCAGCTTGGTTTTCCTCAATTCATTACCGGCAAAGGATAAACTCCAGGGCTTTGCAGCTTCCAGGGCATTTTCTCTTCCTTGACATGGCAGAGTAAGCAATGTACTACTGAATGACTTGTTTGAAGTGAAATTATGCCCTTATAAACTGCCCTTGCATTCCTCAAAGACATTCAGCGGCTGCACAACACACCCCATTACGGCCATACCTGACAACAAAATGACAGGGGGTTAGCACTTGGAAAAAAATAATGTGGTCACAGAAAAAAAATTACAGGTTTTGTCTGAAGTATACATCTACAGGAAAAAGCTCCCTTTTAGTGCAGGACATTTTGAAGAAGTCTTTAGCAGTGTCTTCACCATCTGCATTGGGAGGATCATCTCTAGATGTTGCTGCAGGATACAGCAACTAGGAGCTTCTGCACCTAATGAATCCTAATGTTCTCCTTAAAAACCTTTGGAATTTTTGCAATGTACAGATTACAGTGAATTTCCTGCCAAAAGTACAAACTTTAAGCTATGTTTCAAAATCCAATCCTCCACAAGTACTCCTCTTACCTTTTTTTCAGTGCCTACTTTATCTTTCCATTCAGTTTTCACCTGAATGCATTTTGTTTAACTTAATAAAAGGACGTTCCAATAAATGGCCCTGTTTCATCCATTGCTATGGTATCCATCAGGGAGATCAATAAATTAAGCAAATCTTAGTAGAAATAAGGAGGCCAAGGAAAAAAAAAGTAGGTGAGTTTTCTAGTTTCATTCACTCAGATAATGGTAGTCTGCAGTAATGTATGCAAGAACAACAGTATCGACTTGTAATCCATAATGAACCAAGGTGTTAGCTTTGCTGCATGGTCTTGTTTTCACTTTTAAGATTTCCCAGTGGCTTTTAGTACTTTAGGTCTTCATTAAGGAATTTAAAAGCAAAGATCTTTGCTTACATTTAAAATACTTTCCCGGTGCTGTGATGAAGCACAGCCACCCGCTAATGGATTTCTGAATGCCATTTTCATTATAATATTTTTGTAAGACCCGTCTCTTCCTCTATTATTACACTCGCTTTCGTAAAATGGTTCAGACTGCTCATCATGTACTTTAGGTCCTTTAAATATTGTTCCTGTTTACCATTATGGGAGATAGCTGATGTTTTATTTATATAAGAATAAAGAATAAGAATCCAGTTTGTATTTGGCAGCTAAGTGAGTTTATGGAGAACCTACATTACTTACTGCCCGGGATGGATTAGGCCATCCTTCATTATGAATCAGTAATGCAGTTAACTTTAAACTACGTTCATGTAATATTGGCTGTCTTTATACTTGTAAGTGTCCAGTGATTCCATAATTCCATAATTTCATAACACTAAACTCTGCTGCATGGGATAAATGTTATTTAGGGGAGCTGAAGTATTGAGAGTTTCACCGTGGTCTGTCTATGAGCAAAAGGAAGATGGAGCACTGCAGCGTCCCTGTCCACCTAGAGACACCTGCTAAAAGGTGGCTCCTGCTCTGAGCAGCTGCTGAGACACAGTTGTCTTAGTTAAGGCATTTTTGGCTCATTTCCTGTCCAGAGGTAGGAAGATCTCCCATCCTGACATCGCTGCTGGTCTACAGACCTAAAGATGCCCTTTATTTAATCAATCAGACCACAAACCTGACTCCAGGCCAGCGAGACTCCAGCAGTCCGAAATCTTCTGTTGGGGCTGCTTTGCTCCAGCCTTTTCAGGCAGCCCTGCAGCTTAGGGGCTGAGGGCTGAGAGCCCAAACCTTCCTGATCCACACAATGGCCAGGGGCTGTGAACAACTCCTCCACTACTGCTGGCCATGTTTGACTTGGTGGTTCCTCCAAGCTTGAAAACACAGAGTTAGATTCTCTCCTGACCTACTTCAAAACAAAGTGGGAAAGCAACCGAACTGGTTATAATACCAGTATTTCAACGGCAGGCTCTGTCACTGTCCTCCACTGCACTCACCTCTCTTGATTTAATTTCACGGGAGGTGGATCTGACTTTTGTTCCTTGGATATAGTTCTCCAAGTTTATGGCAACAGAGATGCACTTGTACCTTAGGCAAGAATAACCTAAAATGAGTGTGGTTCCTGGCTGCCTAGGACACTGAGCAAACCTATGAAGAATGACTGCTGTAAATATCAGTAATGTTGAGTTAAGATACAGAGGGTTATTACACAGCTTTTGCAATGTATTTTTACAAGTGTTTTTCAGTCATTTCTGCCCCAGTATGTCAACAAGCTGACTTAGAGGCTCAGGATTTGCTCCAATGGGCAGAAGTGAAGGAAAGAAAAACATTTCTTGAGATTGATGAGTGTTATAGTCTGCCTTAATGCATCTTTTAGCTGACCTCTCAGAAATATTTCAGACCTATATATCCTGAAAATCTTCTTTCAGTTTATCTGTGATATTTGTGCTGATAGCTCTCCTCTCTCGGACCAATGATAACAATGCTTTATAGAATTCTTGCATAGTTAAAAGCAGATGCTATCCTTATGAGGGTGATGAATCCCACATGTTGAATGTGCCAAAGCAAGGACAAAAGGGCCAGAGTCATGAGCTCAAGGTCTGCTGACAGGCAAAAGGAAATGGAAAAAACAGCAACAGAGGCAGTCTAATGACAGCACTGGTATTGCTTCCTTTATACCAGTCTCTGCATTATCTATTGAAGCTGACTATTTTTGAGGGGGGGATTAGGGTGGAGAGGTTTAGCTGTCATAGTGTCTGCAAGAGTTTTTATAGCAGTTAGGATGACGAGCACAGGGTTCAGCTAGAGTGGGTCAGGTGCCATTGGGGTGCAAACAAACCGACTACAACCCTGAGCAATTCCAGGTATGTAATCCCACAGCTCCAGAGAGTGGGTGGTGGGCATAATGAGCAGAGGGAAACTGGAACCTGAGGGGACTTGGAAAATACCTGATCAGTGCACTGGTTTTCACTGTCTGAGCAGCTGAAAGAAATGAAGAGGGCAGAAGGGTAGGGGGAGACAAAGTACACACCAGAAGGCTGATTTCCCATGCTGAATACTGCCCACCCTGCTGAACTCTCATTCCTACTGGGATTTGACCTAGTCTTTTGTTTGTTTGATATTTCCCCTGCTACTCCCTTTTTCATACACTTCTGTCCAACTTGCATTACTTGACCATTTGCACACACCTTGAACTTGCTGCAGTTCCACTGAGGCAGTCGGCTTTCTCCCACACATCAGAGAACTGGAAAGCAATTGGTATTTTGAAGATATATCCTCCTGAGCTCCTGACGGGTGTATGATTTTCTGCTGTTTGACAAAATCCAGTCGGTTCTTAACCTGGAACTCAAGGCTAAGACATATTTCAAAAGTGTTGCTGAGACACTAAGAGACCAGAGACAAAGACAGTAGAGCATTAAAAAATTAGTAGAGCATTCTAGCAGAGATAGAAAATTTATATTTACTGAAAATGTGGCTGGCTTTCAGTAGCTCTGGATACACAAGAATGTTTTCTGGTGAGACTGCATAAGAGAGGAAATTGAAATTCAAACAGTTCATCTTTAGGTTGTCAACTCAGACTGGGTAAAGATTTATTTGCTGATAAAAAACATCTAGCTTCTAGAAAGAGACAGAAAGGTATTAGCATCTGTCAGCACTGGTAAACTGTATGAATGACTTGTGAGTGGGACAATTTAGAGTGTTTTTTGACTGCAGTCTGTTGTCCTTCAGCAGAAAGAACGGAGACTAAATCGCCATTGGTGCTTGCCAAGGACTTTATCAGATCTGGATAGGTCTGAGACTCATTACTGACTCTGATGCTTGCACCAGAGCCAGGACTGGAGATCTCATAGACCTGCAGTGCCAGCTCTCCCCAGATGGGCAGCAATTCTCGCTTCTGCAAGATGCCTTCAGACTCTTTCTACCAATGGATTTGGTCAGAGGATCGCCTGCACTCCCATAAAATAGAGCTGGTTCCTTTACAGAAGTGAAATAGTTATTCATAAATGATAGGGCAGGACAGGCTGCTTAGACAAACTTGGCAAGCTGGACTGTATCCCACACAAAACACAATTGCCCGTGTTTTTCACTAACCACACCAGAATGCCTTCCTTACCAGATTAATAAGCACATGCTAGTTAAACAGACACCATTCTGAGGCACCGTAGGAAGCAAAAATGTAAAAGCATTTTTTTGCCAAGCATTTGTTCCAAAGAAATCTGCTGTTCAATACAGACTGCCTGGTTTTGGCTCTTCTGATGCCTCTGGAGTGGCTCGGAGGCCTGTGGATGTGTTTGGTGGAAGAGAGGGTGGTTTCTTCAAACGCTGGTGTGGCTGTAGGTCAGTTCATTTTGTGCAAGGACTCAGAGCCAGAGTAGAAGTGTTGCTGTGACATTTTTGCTACGAAGCCATTCTATACCTATTTCAACAGCTAGTCAGGAAACATCTTGGAGCTGGTGGTGTTGCATAAACAGTAGGGATGAATCTCTTGTCTCACATGAGCAGTGCGATAGGCATGGAAGACTTAATTTCAATAACAGCAGAGAGTGAAATGGCTCTGTATCTTCCCCTCTCTGGAGGGGATGCAGCTGCTTGGACTTGTAGCCATAATCCTGTCCTGAGACAGGAATGCGTGTTACAGCAGCCTGGCCTAATAGAGGGGTTAGTGCCCCCCTCATAGCATTCCCTTTTCCCTTCCTTCATCCTGCACCTGCAGCTGTAAATTCCTGCTCCAGTGAAGAATTGTCAAGATTAGAACCTTTGTTTAGGGCGCTCATACCCAAACCTTTTCTTTGGAAAGTAGAGCACCTGACATGTCATCTTCAAAAGGGGGTTATTTTGGGTTTTCTTATAACATTACCTAGAGGTATTTCCTAATTTATAGCATATTAAAACCTAGGGAGGGGAGAGACAGGAGGCGGGTAAAGATAGTCTTCAGCTCCCGCCACGAGTGATCATTTAGGATGCATTTTTCCAGAGCCCGTCTCTGGGTTGCTCTGGCTCAGGAGGTGCAGAGGCCGTGCTCTCCAGGATGCCCCTGCCCCATCTCTCCTGATGTTCTGCCTTGGCAAAACCAAACTGTGTGACCAAGAAGTCTCCTGGCCACCACAGGGATCCCTGGCTGGGTTTTTAGAGCTGCCACAAGGTGGTGAGGTGCTACAGCTTCCCAACCAAGCAGCAATAATTTGTTTTGGTTTAGGTTTGATTTTTTTTCCTTAAGGTACCAAAAATCAGTGGCAGTGCAACCATTGAAACAAACCCAAAATTTGGTTTTACTCAGAAACTTGCCACTGAATGCTTTAGTCTACATCATTACGTTTTTGGCAATTCTATAAACGAAAGTAAACCTTATAAAGACACGTATGTGACACAGCTTTACAGTTAGTCTAAAAACTTTTACAGTAGGTACAGAAGTGTTTTGATTCACATGCATCTGTATATAAATAATAGGTCTGAATCTTTGTAGAGAGTGTTCAAAAATTAGTCAATTACAGGTGTTGGGGGTTTTAAATTGTTCTATGGCTCTCTAATTGAGGACAGCCTTCTCTAAAGACAAGTTCACGTACACCACACACTAGCCCAGTCTTTTCCAGTGCCTGAAGCCTTTGGCATTACATACGAGATCATTCACTGAATGGTTTAAAGACCGGTTTTTGTCAGTTTTCAGTGGCACTTAGCATCAGCGCATCCCACTGGTATCAACACCTTGGGATTCAGGCCTTAAATGAAAACAACTAAGGAAAGAAACACCAGCTCTTCAGTTCCCTTATTTGAAATGTAAAATTTTTAAGATCAAAGCCAACCTATTCTGTGTGAACTCCTCTATAGTATCTCGGCTCAGGAATGCGAAAGCAGGATTATTATTTTATCTTTTTAAAGTATCTTGGCTGGATTTCTGCGCATCTCCTTCAAGTGGCTTTTACTGCAGAACAGTCTGATCTCTTCTCTGGCACCTTTTCTCTAAAGCTTCATCAAGTGCTGCCATTCACAGCCTGGATTGATTCAGAACTTTGCCTGTGGAGGTGTGGGAGTGGCAGGAGAGGGGTCCTCAGGGAATTCGGGACCTCGAGCCATCCTGGTGGGCTGCGTGACACCCAGTGCACAGTGATACACACAAGGGGTGGTGGTTGGATGTGTGCTCCCCAGGGGGTGCTGAAACACGGGCTCAGAAATACTGCCTGGGTCACGTTTTGCACACGCATTTTCTCTAAGATGGCCTGATAAGATTTTCATCTTACCAGGATATGTTTGGTATAGCCAATGCAAATTACATACTCATCTTCCTGCAGCAACAGAAGGAGAAAATAACAGAATAAGGGATTGGGTGTTTACTTTGGCTTCTAGTGCAAAGTGTAAGTGGCTACCATAGCAATGTGAAGCAGATTTTAATATTTCTTGTAGTTTAGCAGATAATCAATGGCAAACACTGCTGTTTCACATGTAAGGCAGCGTGGGGAGCTGATGAAAGTAGGAGTTGGGGATCTTAGGCAATGACAGTGGAAAAGTCTGCCGTAAACATCCAGCACGATGCTCCAAATCACTTGAGCCTTACTTAGGTAAGAGCTTCTCAGTCCCTGCAGAGCAGGGATGCGGCTCAGAGGCCAGAGCTGCACGTCTGAATGAGGGAGTGAAGTAAAAAATATCCAGCACAAATCAGATCACAAGCCTCTCATTCAGGGCTCCTCGGCTGAATGCGAGTGGCAGGGAAAAACACAAGATGGCTCTGCTGAAGGCTGCAGTGGCACTGCCACGTTATTCACATGAGCTCCTTGCAGAATTTCTTGTCTCCTTTCTACCTTTTATCCTTGGGAATAGTGTTCTCAATGAATCTTTTCTTTTATAAATGTTCATCATTATCTAAATTGCTTTTTGTCTTTCAGTTATCACTGCCTCTTCTTGTAGGCGGTGTTCATAGGAACTTCTTCCAGGGAGAGAAAAATGATGAGTAACCCTTTGTTTGCCTTTCCATCTTCTCTTGATTTTAATAAGACATGAAAGGCAAAAATCTGAGACATCTGTTGTTTCTTTCAGCCATTTCCACAGAGACATTAGATAGCATTTCAAGCACTCAACTGACAAAACAACTCACCTTGTGAGAACACTCTGATTTATTACATTGTCTTATTGCACTAGTTTTGTACAATGTAGGAAATGTTTTTGTTCTCTGAGACGCCCTCCATGTTTTGCAAAAAAGCAGTATTTTCACATAGTTTTATGGTATTTTATTATATATGAATAATGATATGCTTGATATTTGGAATGTGAAGGAAGTTAGTTAAAAATAAAGCAATTAAGCCAGCACATAACTGACCGATCAGACCCAGAGATGTGGCTAATGCCTCATTTGTCATCTATTTTAATTAACAAACCTTAATGTAGAAAAATAATACAAATCAAAAACTCAAATCAAAATCAAATTAAAACTCTGGCAGAGTGAGAATATCATATATACTACTTCTGGCGATAGAAATAGCATATACTCTCATCCAAGGAATAGAGTAAACTTCATTTGGTTAAAATGGGGTGAAATGAGAATAATTTTAAACTCAAGATGGTTACTGGGAACCAGCATGAGCATGACAAGCAGGATTTTTACCCTCAGTGTCTCTCCTAAGAGGTATTGTATGACCTATTTTGATAGAGAAGACACGCTGGAGTGTCCTGTTGACCAAGAGGCTCCGTGGGGGCAATCCCTTGTGGGTACACTGTATTCCATTTTCACTGTCTGTGGTTCTTGGTTTCAAACTCTAGTGGGAACCTGCAGCTTTTTTAAAGGCCATTTAATGCTGAGAAGCCATAGGGCAAACCCCAGCTCCAGCTGACCCATGGCTCAGCCTCACACAAATGAGTTGTCCTGTATGGGTTCCAAGAGCAGGGAGTCCTCTTAAATTTTAACATTTTGGGCCAAGTTTAGTACCAGTAAAACTCCACTGAGAGCAGTTTTTTATCCCTCCTGAGCAGCTCTTTATAAGCTTCTCAGACCTTCTAGTTCAAGATCCATTACACAATTTCTTTCTCTCTCTTTATAGCACGGCCAGGAACACTGCTTGTGTGAGCTGCAGGAGCTGGCCTGTGGCACTGCAAATCAGCAAAATCAAGTGTTGCAAAGGATGTATTTCTCTGCCAGCTGATGATGTACAGTTGGGCAAGTGGCAGAAAGTTTGTCTGATACTTTTATGGAAATAAATTTGCTTACTCTTTGCTCCCTTTACTTGTGCCTTGTTGAAGGAGTTCCAGAAATGCTGGTTAAGCTGGTGAGAATCCTTATGGCAACTTCGAGGTTTGTCTCTGTCCCTAAATTCTTACAAAGAACCCAATTTTCTGCTGACATGAATTGATAGAGTTCCAAAGCACACAATAACGCCATGGTGATTTTTATCAGCAAAATACCTGGCATAATTATCTTGGAGTAGTAAGTGTGGTCAAGTGGTGTAATGTAATCCAACACCAGCTAAAGAATGCATGTGACAGCTTTGTTTTGCAAGAAGGGAGTAGAAAGGCTTGTTGGAAGGAAAGCCCAAATGCCTTTTAATTCAGGGAACTAGCATCTGACCCTAATTATGTGGTAAAATGGAGGTAGTGCAAGCACCAGAAAAGGGACAAGTCTGCAACAGGAACAAAAGCATCAACTGCTGTTGAGCTGTATGCAAAGTTCAACTGAGAGGGAGAGAGAGACAGACAAAGTGGCTCCAGTTGCACATAAATACTAGATGGAAAGTGTGTTGAGGAAGCAGGGCAATGGGTTATTTTTCATAAGCTGCAAAATTGCTTAATAAAAGTGAAATGACTTGCCCTTTCTGCAGAAATTAATTACGATGGTAACTTTGCAGAGCAACAGCATAAAGATGTAGGCAAAATAACAGTGGCATTGAATTCAAAAGCTATGCGTAATGAATGGTCTATTAAGATGCTTATGATCAGTACCAAAAGACCTTGACTGTTGTATAGTAACGTATTTAAGTTCCTAACTAACTGATTTTATTATTTAGTTCGACATGATGTTAGTTGTTTATCAAAGAACATAGTATGAAATAGCACAGCAAGCTCCAGGAATAACTTACCAAGGAATAAGTTTTTGTATTCAGTGATACTTCATCAGCTTTCAGTGTGCTGTTTCCCTAAGATTTCTCCCATCATAAACATCTGCCCACACCGAAATCAGATTATGTCCATGTTTCACCATGAAATTAAGAGCACAGAGATATTTGATCCTATATGGCTAAGGTGGTTTTTTTTCTTTTTTTAATAGACCATCCCTTCCTCCTAGGGAAAAAAAAAATACTTTTTTCTATTTTCTTTTATCATCACACAACACCTAGTTGTTTAAAGATTCCTATATAACCTCTCTTCTTCTTTGCTCTGGCAGCCCAGTTATCCAAATTGCTGCAGAATAAAGCAAAGAACCTCAGAGGAGCACACAAAAGCCACTGCAACAACAGCCTCCCCAGTGATACTGGTGAAACAGGGTCCCCCACTTCAGGAAAGGGGTCTGGAAAGTGACTCAATTTCTAACTTTCCAAAAGCGTGGTATTTGTCTCTGATGGGCTGGAAGCACAGGAGATCTCACTAGTGAGCTATTTGTCATCGCTAAATATGTGTCCTTGCAGGTGTTGGTAGGTGTTCACACCTCAGTGGGTGAAATCCACCTCCTGCCTGTGCTTGAAGATAGAGGAAGCACCTATTTCAACCAAATTATACAGGGTGAGCATACATAAAGTACGATGAACTGCTAGGAAGGGTGAGTAGATTTAATTTGCCTAGTTATATTTTACAGTTGCAAATTTAATATCCAGGATTGTCAATTATGGTACAATTAGAGCATTTAAAAATGCCGTGATAAATACTTCATCTTCCTCTGATTTATCCCCCAATCAATTTGTGCTTTTTTTCTGTGCAGAGAGACAGACACGTTTGCCATCCTAGATGGAGATGACTAGCAAAGACCATGCTAGTGTCTCTAAAGTTTTTCAAATGAATCTGTATTATCTGAGTTTTTTTATCTTTAATCATACTTATACTCCAGTTTGAATGTGTGCTGATTATTTAGTTGTCATCCTAGGGAGACAAGAAGTGCTTATATTTACCCTGATATATTATGCGGGTCATTATTCAGCACTGATTGGTTTGATGGAAAAATATACATTACCTCAGCAAGATAAGCTGCTTAGTCTTATTCATTGTGTTAATTAGATGCTCAAATAGCTACTGCCATTTCTTTTTTTTTTTTCAGTTTATTGATAGTTGTTTATCTGTGCAGTGATTATGTAGTTTATTTTATCTTGTCCCCCCACTTCTCATAAATATGTCTGTCCTGAAAGTAGTAAACATATGGCTGTAGTCATGCCCTGAGGGTACGTTCAGCCTGCAGTCATGACTGTTTCCACCAGGTAGCTCTCCTCAGCAGCAGGGTGATGAACTCTCAGGAGTCAATTCAGGCTTTGCAGGGACTGATGGACTGCAGTGCTTCCGAAGGGAATGCCTTTCTCTCCCAGCCAGAGGGGTCCACTGCTCCCTTCCTTGCTCTTTGTTGTTGGAGATGTTGGGGGTTTATTTATGTAGGAGAGGTAAGGCTGCCTTTGTATCCCTTAAAAGGTCTGAGTAAATTTTATCCCAACATGAGGAATGGGAATATTCATATTTTAGATAGATAGATAGATAACAACCACATCAAATTCCTGACTGTAGTACCTATTTGATAGGGTACCAAAATCTTTCACTTCTGTATGCACTGTTATGAGTGTTGTTGTGTTAAATAGCTAATTTATGAGAAAAAAAACATTCTAAGGATTTATAGATAAAGTTCACACTTTACTGTCTCTAGATGGTCCCAAGACAAAATCATTCACACACATGACAATTGCTTCAAATTTTATTATTCAAAATTTCAAAATTCAAAATTCAAAATTAAAAAATTCTGTTATGCTATGAATTCCTACGTGTTCACTCTAGATCCTATGAACTGAGGAGTTACGTGACTAATCACTGCAACCTGCTCCAGTTTGTCATTCTGTGATATTTTCAACTTGACAAGTCCATCATTTGAGTACTCATCGAAGTCCCATCCAAGAGGGGAACCATGAAAAACATTGAAAAAATGATATGTAAGCAGGTACAACAGCCTGGGTTATACACACACACACACACGTTGGGAGCTGCTCATTTGCATCAGCTTCAAGCACTAGTCAGAACAACAAGAGGTGTCCAACATTTCACTAAGATCTATCCCAAAGTAAGACAAAGCTAGAACTTTCAGTATTTCTTATTTTCTTTCATATTTTTTCTATAATTATCCTACTTTATATGATTGATGGCTACTACGAAATTGAGAATACCAGACAGATTCTCATCCATTGCAGCCATGAGTTGGTAGAACCTAGAGGTATGATAAATCCATCTGAATTTTGTTCTCCCAAAGGTCATGGATTATTAGTAAGAGAGTTAACTTTTCAGCTATCTCCAGACTTAGAAAAATATTAGCAACGATTGATGAATATATTATTACTACTACTACTATAATAATAATAATAATAAATAATACTATTGCAGTGACACCCATCCTTCTCTTGCAACCAAGATGGTCTGAAACAAGGGGATCTTTGTTTTAAATGCTGACTTTTCAAAGTATTGTAACTGGATGTAAATGTAAGTGAATAAAAACAAAAAGAAAAATTATGAAGCCCCAAAAAGGAAATTATGGAAGTGAATTCTTTTGATGTGAACATATTACTTTAACTTGAGTAAAAACATAAAATAATGGAAGAATTGACTTGCTGTCTTTGCAGATATCAAAGAGATTTTATGCCCTGTTCTGGCTGCGCGCAACAGACAGAACATTGTTGGAGGATGAAAATGTCCGGTGTCTTGGCACAGTGCAGGGATAAGCAACCCTACAATGACTCTTTTGCAAATCCTGCTATTACACTGCATAAAGGAAATTGGTTTGGAAACGAAACGGAATGATATCGGCAGTGGGAAGAGGGACTTGGAATGAGACCTGTGGCTGAAGGGAAGCCAACAAGACAGCCCAAGAAAGGACACTAAAAAGTAAAACATTGGCAAAACTGCTCTGACTTAAAGTGGGGGTATTCAAAACCAAGGTCATCCCAGAACTCCAAAGACCTAAATAGGACCTCTGTGTTCCTTCAAATGGAGGCATTTATTGATGTTTGGCTTTATTTGTAGCTTTTACGTTCAGCTTCTGGTTACAGACACAGATTCTGGTTTACACTTTTCCACTAGGCTGAAAAGCCCTCAAGTATTGCAATTACCATAACCAAATAATTTGTTTCCTTTTTGCTCAATTAAAAAGATCAAGGGTTTGAGGTCTCTCGTTGCAAAGCACTCTCCTCAAACCTTAGGTCATTTTTTTCTCCTGTGCTTTCTCTGTAAATTTTTCTGTACCATTTTTCAAAGAACTGCATACAGAAAATTTATTTTGGTCTTGTCAGTGTCACAGAAGAAACTTTTTACCCTGCTATCAGCATATCCCCATTCTTTAGCTGCAGTACCTTACTGACAGCACTTACATAATTACTTGCACTTTGCCTCCCACTTCGTCTACAGAGCCTCTGTTTTCCAAGGTCATTTCCCATTCTTTGCATACGACTAGGAGCATGAATTCATAAGTTTGCATTTGGTACAGTTAAAGGTGTTTTGTGCTGACTAGTTCAAAATAAGCTGACTAGCTTATGAACTTGCCTCCTTTTGCCTTACATGGGGCATACCACGCTTCTGAGACATCAGCACAGCTCACATGGTTCTTCTGGCTTCTTTCCAGCATGCTACACGTGTCATTAACTACCTGTAGGACAGAAAATGCTGTAAAGCATCAATATAGAATCTCTTCATGTTTTAAAGTTTTGCTAGGTCAAAACGGAGAAACTAGAGGATACTGTGTGGGAGGAAGGAGGCAGGAGGATTGAGCAACTGTTTGTAGTAAGGTCTTTTTCCTTTCACTCTCAGGTATTTCTAACTAATGTTGCCACGTCTGTGTGTTCTGACCTGCCTGCCACAGGGATCGATGGGTGTTTGCCAAAGAAGGAGGGAGGGAGGGAGAAAGGGAGGGAGGGAGGCGTATGAACTGTACCTTTGCCCATGCCAGTCTGGAGATAGCTGCTGCTCAGCTGACTGCTGCTGGAACTCAGCAAAAAAAGTATGAACAGAAACAAACTCTCCATTGCACTTAGTGTCAGACTTGGGATAACCTGGGTAAGGTAACCATTTTAATACAGAGATTATCACTGGATCCCCTCCTTTTTCAGAAAGGGATCATCAGAGAACAGCAGAGAGAAATGTGTTCTTCTGAGATGAGCATGGCAGGTCTCTGTCAAAGCCCTCTGCCCTAATGTTGTTCCAAAGTTTCCTTAAAGTGCTGGACACTGGCATGCAGTTGTTTCCCTTGGATCCTCACAAACAGTAATGCAACCTTCCAGGTTTTTTTTTTAAACCTTTTAGCTTTCTTTGTACCAAGGCACTCAAACAGCAACTTTATGTCCCCACCACTCCTCTGGGCAGTGTAGGGATCCTCAGTGGAAAGCTGCGTTATGCAAGTTGTGCAAAATGGCGTGTTAAAAATGCAGCACCACACCAGCAGCTGTGTGGAGAGTGGAGCAGAAGGGCTTAATCCCAGCTCATGGGGGACTGACGCTGTGAGAGACTCTGCCTGGGGTCTGCAGCGGGACCTGGACAGGCTGGACTGATTGTCTGAGACCAACAGCATGAGGTTCAAAAAGGCCAAGTGCAGAGTCCTGTACTTTGGCCACACCAACCCCTGCAGCGCTACACGCTGGGGAAGAGTGGCTGGAAAGCGGCCCAGTGGAAATAGACCTCGGGATGCTGATCACCAGCCAAGAAGGCAAATGGCATCCTGGTCTGTATCAGGAATAGGGTGGCAGCAGCACCAGGAAGTGATTCTTCCCCTGTAGTTGGCACTGGCGAGGCCGGACCTTGAGTGCTGTGTCCAGTTCTGGGCTCCCCAAATCAGGAAAGGCCACTGAGGTGCTGAAGCGAGTCCAGGGCAGGGCAACAAAGCTGGTGAAGGGTCTGGAGCACATGTCCTGTGAGGAGAAGTTGAGGTAGCTGAGGGTGTTTAGCCTGGAGGATGCTCAGGGGAGACCTTCTCACTCTCTACAATTCCCCGAAGGGAGGCTGGAGCCAGGTGAGGGTCAAGCTCTGCTCCCAGGCAACCAGCGACAGGACAAGTGGACACAGCCTTAAGGCAGGGGAGGTTTAGGTTGGACATTAGGAGAAATTTCTTCACAGAAAGGGTGATTAGACATTAGAACGAGCTGCCCAAGAAGGTGGTGGAATCACCATCCCCAGAGGTGTTCAAGGAAAGTCTGGACGTGGCACTTGGTGCCATGGTGTGGTTGACACGGATGTGCTCGCTCAAAGGTTGGGCTCGATGGTCTGAGAAGTCTATTCCAGCCGAATTGATCTGCGATCCGGTTCGCAGCCAGGCCGGCCGGGAGCGGGCCGGGCGGAGCCGGGACCGCTGCTCCGGGTGTGTCCCGCCCGGCGGAGCTGCCCGCGGGCCGGGACCGCCGTGCCCGCACCCGCACATGCTCACTGGGGCGCCGCGGGAGTCTGGGCATGTGCAGAGCGGAG
>VZTF01001505.1:1475609-1550735 GCA_013397755.1 Cnemophilus loriae
CCCGGCGGGGGGACGGGGCGCGGCGGGGCGGGCGCGGCCTGGGCGTCCCCCGGCCCCGCTCCCAGGCCCCTTGCTCTGCCCGTGCAGAGGAAAATAATAAAAGCCTTAATGTAATAAAGCAGGGGAGTGGAACGTGTTGGCTCTTCCCCATGTGGGCGCCCGCCGCGGCTGCCTCGCCGCTCCGCAGGTGCCCGCTCCGGGCTGAAGATGGGTTGGACTCGATGATCTCAGAGGGCTTTTCCAGCCCGGTTGATTGAGTGGCCCTGCCAGCGCGGCCGTCGCGGGGGCCGATGGCGGTGCCGAGGGCGGGAGGCGGCGGTGCCGCAGCACATGGGCCGTGGGTGCCTCGGCCCGGCCCTGCCCGCTCGGCGCTGCCCTGGCGGGGAGCTGGTACCGCAGAGCCCGCAGGACCGGACAGCTCCAGGCGTGACAGTCTGTCCGCCTCGCTGTCCCTCCGAGGAGCTGAGCCTCACGTGGAGTGCCAGGCTGTGCCTAACCTGCCAGCGTGTACCATCTCCCTCTCCGAGCTGCAGGATCTGGTACTAAACCGACCCATCAAACACCTGCCATCCCACTCCCCATCAGCGAGCGAACTTCGCGCTGATAGCTCAGGGTTCACCCTGATGGGCCATCGGTTTCTGTAGCACTTTGGTAATTCCATCCTGGGCTGGTTTGGTGCCGTGTGTATCACTTTCAGTGCTTTAGTAGAAAAGTCCAGGATTTCAGCATGTTCAGTTTCATGAGTGCATAGTTTGACTCAGAAACTAAAACACTGTAATATTTAATCTTCTGCAAGAAGGCGCGTGGAGAAGAGCTTGGATGCTCGTAAGCCATTTTTTAACTCCACTGTGGTCAGTCTGTCCCTGAGCCAGGTTGATCCAGCAGAGTTGCAGCCTGAGTTAGTCAGGTAGGCACATTCGAATGTTTGAAGAGCTGTTTGAATTGTGAACATCTGCTTGTGCACCAGGCCGTCGGTGTTGCCTCCTGTGCCACAGCTTCATGTGCAGGAGGTGCGAAGGAGCCACGCTGGAATTCACAGCTGGTAATTCCCACAGCTGAGTGCTCCTGGTCTCCCGCGAGCCAGGGAGGAGCTATTTGAAAAGGACCTATTGGACGAAATTGTGTAAAAGAGTGAAATTACAGGGGTGGGATCAGTGCCCACTCTTCTGTCATTCATTCTGATCATAAATGTGCTCCATCACCTTTGCTGTATAGCCGAAGCTTTTCTTAACCAAGCTTCATCTGGATATTAACAGACTCTTTATGACCTGCTTTGGCACTTTTTGTTTTTGTCTTGTACACTCAGCTTTGGAAATTCATGATTACCAGCAGCACAAGATAGATTCTGCCTTGGAAGGATTCAGTAGGTGTAAAATGATCATCTTACAGCTGTGTATTTTGATCATCTGAGACCAGAAAACAAGGCTCAGAATCAGGTTCTCTTGCTGACTGCTTCCCTCCAGTACTGTTGCCTCCAGAGGGATTTTGTTGAAATGACAATCAGTTGCAAAAAAGACAAGTTTGGGTTATTCTTTAGAGAAAACAGAGCCTGTTGAAATTGTTTAGAGCAGCGTTTCAGTTCTGCTCTCTGAAAGTTTTCTCTTCCAGTGGGCTGGGTATCGTTTAATGTCTAAGGAAATTTTACAGGACTAGAGGAATTAGTTCAAGGGAAAGTTACTGTAACTTGAGGACTGGCTGTCCCAGATCCACTTGAGCTGTTGAAATAGAAGCTGTACTTGGCAGACCCAGTCCTGTAAGGCTCTGCTCTTGGTGGATGTTCATCCCTAAACACAGGAGTTTAAGTGCGTTGTTGTTAGGCTAATATACACTTTCATGATTACGTGACTGGTGAGAAAGTTGTTTTATGTAGGCAGAAAGTTAGCCAATGGAAAAAAAAATTAAAATACTCTTCTGTTTTATATCTCAAACTATGCAAAAAATATGGTAGCACACGTAGTTAAATTAGTAGTTAAATTGTGTTAACTGGTGAGTCTGGTGCCTAGAGTAAAAAACTCAAGCAATGAAAAGGTAGTGAGATAAATTAAATTATTCTAGTTGTAAAATAAAATATATTGTTACTGTAGGTAAGTAAATTTGCTTACTCTTTATATACGGTAATTTTCAATAGGTAGTGTCCCTTCCATTCTTATTGATAACGGAGCAAGACTATTTTAGATACTACCAACTTCCCTCAAGTAATTTTAGCATGGTCTGTTAAACAGAGTCTCTTAGTTTTCCTGTTTATTGGTTCCAAATGTAGATAACAGTATTATCTTGGGAAAAAGTGAAGTTGGTGGAAGGATCTGCTGGATCTGAATATTTGGGGTAATGGGTACACAGACTTGTCTTATCTTTATTTCGTTCAGAGTGGTGTATGGCTTCAGATTCCTGTAACATTTTGATGTGTAGTCAGATTTCTGAGAAACACTAATGGATTTGGAGAGGTTTCAGAAAACATTCGTTCAGTAGCTGTTGCCTTGGTTTCTTTTTCAGGATGTGTTTTTCTAGTCTTGAGAAACTTGCCTGGCACCGGGTAAATGAACTGTCTGAGAAATGGTGCCACAGGTAGAGGGGAAGGCAGGCAGCGGCATCTGTGGCTGCCTGCTGTCACATTTCAGCTACTGCTTATACTTCTCCTAACCAAGGTCAGGAGATTGAACCTGAGGCAAGTGTTTTGCCAGGGGTGCCTGCTCAATTCTCAGTGGCAGCTGTGAAGCTCTCTGGGGCTTGGGCGAATGTGCTTGGCTGTTTGGCAGAGCTCTGAGCAGCAACAAGGACACTGAAGCTGCCTGTGTTCAAGATACTCTTATCTTTCACCCATATTGAATTTTCCAAGTCCTGTGTGTTAGACTCAGATACCTGATATTGATCATTCTTCAGCTTACTCCATTACCGAGTTTAAGGTGAGCATCATGAAGAAACAAGATCTCTGTATTGATGATATTTTGGACTTAAAAGTGTTGTTCGAGTTTTAATCCTCAAATAGTTTTCCAAAATATCATGGTTTAATAAAGCAGTTTCACTATAAATATTACTATTGCCTAACTGTACTTTAAGTGATGTTTCCAGTGATGCACACTCCTATTCAACTGGCCTTTATATTCCTATGGGTAAGACTTAAAATTTAAAAAAAAAAAAAAAGCAATTTGGCAAAACCTTGTGTTATTAGTGGTTGGTTGTAGAACCTGAGGAATGGTAGCAAACTTGACTAACAGCTGAATCATAACAGTAGTTGATTACCTGCCTGGAAGATTGCCTAGTTTGTGTCTGGTTTTATTGGCACTGCTGGTACCTTGCCCTTAAAGAGAGAGTTATCTTCTGCAATAGTCCCTTTTTTGTTCAGTTGAAAACAAAAGTCAGTGATCAAAGTGTCTGGAGTTATAAACTAGGTAAAATTACGCTTCAGCACTGCCACTGTCATAGCCACGTTTCTGGTCACTTTGCTAAATTACAGTGGTTAACAACTGCTGTTAACCACACACATAGTAAAGGTGTTTATATTGCCTGGACTTTTTTCTTCATTTTCAAAAGGTCTAACCTTGCTCTGTGTTGTTGGCTGGATTTTATGAAGTGTGATGATTTCCAGTCTCTAGTCCCAAGCACTATGGCTCTGTATGCTTTTTTTTTTTTTTTTTAAATTATGATCTATTTGATCTCTTAAAACTTTTTCTTATAATATCAGCACTTTTGAATAAGGGAACATCATGTATCTTCTAAGGAACAGACTAGACTGCCAATCTGACAGCAATATCTCAGCAGTACCTTTTAAATGTATGCTATTAACAAGCTCCTAATGTGGTCTGACAACTTTTTTCTTTGTGGCAGGTGGGTAATTTCTATGGCCAGAGGAATGTCTTAGGACACCTTGTTGGCTGCTGTCTTCCTCTCTGTAGTCATCTGCTCTACAATTTATTTTTTCCCCATGTACCTATGTGTATATCTTTATACACAGCAGCTATCATTCCCCAGCAGAACCCATCCTGCTTGAATGTATGAGAGTTTAAATGTTTTTCCTGCTTCAGTTTCTTGTGTTGAACCCTATCTTTTTTTCAGAAACTTGGGAAGGCAAATCTTCTGGTGTGAACTTAGTGGTTGGTCTTTATCAGGCAGTGGTGTGTTTAGTTTTCCTGCCCTGTTTTTTCAGGGAAGCTGTAAGACTTCAAGATGCAAATTTGGGGTTTAATTAGATTTACTTATACACACTTTCACAGATTTGAGTAAAATCAAGGCATATGGGAACACAGATGCAGGAGCTGACTTACAGTACTTGTACCTAACTCTTATCTTTGTGTACTTACGCAGGTGATTTTTACTTGTTTATTTTAACAACTGTTTTGTAATTGAGCCTTGTAGGTTTCAGCAAATGCAACTGATGTGTGACCAAAAGCTTGGTTTGCCCATGTAAGCTTTAGGCCTGATAATAGCTGTGTATATTCTGAGCCAACATTTGGAGTCATTGTAAAGTGATGAGTGTAGTGCCATCCCATACATTCACCTTTACAGGAGGAGGTGTTAAAATGCTGCCCAGGCACCATTTGGAAGTAGTTTGCACCTGGCTGGTGCTGCTGGTGCCATACTGCATCCTGTTGAAATACCGATCACTTGGATTTAGCAGAAGGGATCTTTGAGCCTAGAGTGGGGAACAAGGGAAGAATTGATCCCTTTTGGCTTTTGTTTATCCTCTGACAGCACTTCACAGTCTTGTGCACGTTGCACGTGTGGAAGGCTGTTGTTTGAGAGTTTACACAACGTTCTTGGCCTGATTCTTGCTATTCCATGTAGACTGAGAGGAGGGCTGTGGTGGCAGCCATACCATTAAAGCTTCTGGTGCTGACAGAGGTAATTCTGTCTCTAATGATATATCCAAAAAGCCGGGTGTTAGTTTACTTCTACCAACAAAATATGACTTAATTAGGATAGCTTGTTTCATCTGGAGCAGAGGGCTTCTTGCACTGTCAGCTCTTTCTCTTGCCTGTACCAGTAAAGACATGCCTGGTCCATGGTATGGAAGCAAAAACAGTGGAATGACACTTGCTTCCTTTGACAGCTGTACTTATTTTTTGAGTAAATAAGTAGGTTTGAAATCCTGAAGTGGCATTTCTTATTGATTTGGCATGGAATGGCTCTCAATCGACTTGAAGACCACCCTGGCTTGCAATATAAATACTAGAGTATATGCATGTAGCATATTGAAAGTTTGGGGTTTTTTTTCTTTGTGTTTTTTAATATGCAGCTTTAGGAAAGGGGTTGATTATTTTTTTAATAAAAATAGTAGGAAGAGTCACCACCTCACTCTGTGTAAATGAAGGTGTCTTTCGTGTTGTTCACTGTGAATTATAGTCATTATATACTTTTACCCTCACGGCCTTGTTTTAGTAATAAGTGCTTTTCAGCCAAAGTAAATACCTAATATATAAAACATCTAATTTAGATAATACTTATATTTTGTTAGCAAATTCATGTTCAGGAGACACAGGTTCACAACTGGAAATCAAAAGACTAAGTTATAATTAAAGGAGCCTCTGCATGCAAAGTTACCTACTTAATTTAATACTGATAAAGGACATTGATATGTGTTTACAGGACAGTCCCTTCTGGCCAGATGAGCTGTGGAGTGAGTAGTTGGTGAATAAGTGAGGTCATTGTTGTGAAGGAACATGCTGTGTTCACTCATGTTGGCTATTTTGGGGTTTTACTCTTTTACCGTAAGAAAGAACAAGGTTGGCTGGGAATACGTTTTTGGTGGGATAAGAGGTATAGCCCAGAATATTCTGTTATTTTCTCCTTGAGGGCTAATGATTCAGAGCTCTCTGTTCATGGAGCATGTGTAGAGAGCTGTTGAGGGTGGGGTAAATCTGTATTTACATTTTTCAGTCATTTGTAAAGTATCGAATGGCAAGAATGACTTTGCCTTAAAGGCGAGCAAACATGAGCACTTTTCAAGTATGAAGGAGCTTGAATGGTATCTGTTGACTCAGTTTTCATTCCTTTTCTTGCATCTGGATGGTAGAAGTCTCTTCCCTTGTTTTCCTGAAGGGAGCAGGGAATAGCTCGGCGGTGGAGCAGTGATCAAGAGGCACAGCCTTTGTGTTCCTGTGTAGGAAATATGTTGTCTCACCAGTGTGATTTCTTGTTTATTCATCTACCTGCTGTTTTTTTTCTTTTTCCTGCTTCTTGAGCATGGGAGGAGGGTAGGAATTTTGGGTACATAAGGAGAAGTGGGGACAAAGTAAAGGGATGGACAGGAGACCCTGGTTTTCCTGGTGCAGAGATCAGCTGCTCTGGAGGTACCTATATATTGCATCAACCATTCTTTCAAGGATTGATCTGTAACCCGAGCCAGTGTGGGTTTTAAATGGTCACTGCAAACCAGTATATTCACCTTGTAATTTTTGAACTCAATCGATAAGATTGTTTAACTCTACATTGATCAAAAATTGATTGTTTTGGGAGCTACTGTCTTTTTCAGACACTTCCTAATTGCTTCAATTCTAAAAGGATATCCAGTTCATAGGATATTAATATGCTATTAATGAAGTTTATGACCCATGTTATTTAAGAAGTCTGTGTAGACAAACAGAAGAGTTTTCAATTTAATCAAATGGAGAGCTAATTTGGGAAGAGGTACTGCTATATTAACTTTTTTCTTTTTTTTCCTTGTGTAGCTATTGGCGAATATGAAGAGCTTAGAGCAGAAAACAAGAAAACGAAAGAAGAGGTTTGTACATATCGATTATTCATTTGATACCAAAATGCTAAATGTCAGAATAATTTGTTGGCTATGGTGGGCTGTTGTCTGCTTTTTTCAGTTCACTGTGATTAGTGATAAGTATTACTTGTACCTATATGTTTTAAGGAGCAATGAATGCAACTCCAATAACTATTCTGGCTATCCCACTCCAGAAAAGTTCCTATAAATACATTTTAAGTGATTGCTGCTTTACCAAGTTTGTCTGTGATTACAGTGTGAGAATAGACCAAGTCACATGTTTAGTTAAAATTGTTTCTCTTTGATCTAAATCTTTTTTTATTACGACTTCATTTGCACAGGGGATTAATTACTGAAAAGAAAAAAAGTGAACAACTTCCGTCAGCTTCTGAACATTCAGAATTTAGGAAAATGGTTTCTGAAGGTAGTGAAGAATACAGGGGAATCAGTGCTACACTGTATTGTAAACAAAATTCTCCTTTTTCCAGTATGAATGAGCTGAAGATGTAAGAAACTTGTTAGTTTTCGAATCCTTGTTAGCTGCCAAAAGATGTAGGTTTAAAGCTGTAGCTTCTTCTGAAGTTACTTTGGAAGGGTCATTTTTAGTTACAAATGTTGCAATTCAAGGCTGTATTGAGAAGACCTTGTCCTTAACTCTTTTCTTATTAAAGAAAATTTGAAACTTATGTTCACTTATGATTCAGCAAAGATTATGTGTATTTCTACTGAGGTCAGCATATTGTGCTTCATTCCCTCCTATCTGCTGACCTCCTTGTCCTTTTCGCTTTGCTTGTTACTGCATTCCTGTTCTGCTGTTGTTCACCAAAGTCTCAGATATCCCAGGAAACCTATCCTCTGTCTTTGCTGTTTGGAAGAAATGCTTATAAGAAAATCAGAATAAAACTGAGTTAGACCAAGATTCCATCCAGCCCAGAATGCTGTCTCTGACAGCAGAAAGGGAGGCGTGTGGGAGCATGTTTAACACCTGGACAGGTTTTTCTTGCAGTCTCCAAACCTTTTGCAGCCTGGGAGCTTCCTCGGCTAAAAGTGATTTCAGCATCCTGCCCTCTGCTGCTCTCTTCCTTCAGTTTGTCCCATGCTGGCCATTGGCTTCTATCACGTGTGGGGAGTGCCATGCCAGGACATGTGTACGCCCCATGAAAACCAGGCTCCCCAGCTTTGCCCTGAACCCAAGTCGTGTCAGCTTTGGTGTTTCTTCAGCAAAGCTTTGTTTGGCTTGGGAAGAGAGGGATGGGGAGACTTTCCCTGAGCTACATTTTTATTTAATTTCTTTTTCTTCAAAGGGAATTTCAATTAAAAATTTTATTTCTGAAATTGAGATAGAATGAGATGTTCTGAGGTTGTTTCTTCAATTCTGCTCTTCTTGCCTCCTTGCTCCTCTCTCTCACAAGACTTCTATCCTACAGCTGCATATCTCTAGCCACTCTTGTTTGTTTCATCTGGAGGCCACTTTAAACTTTTTCAGAATACTTGCATAACACCTGAAAATCCTCCAAGCCTGACCACATGGGGATTACATTCCCAGCTGAACAAATCAGTTAAACACGTGCTCAGGGCTGGATTTTCCGTTCTTACACAAGTATTATCCATCCAAAAACTCCATCCTGCAAATTGGTGTGCTTGTGTAAGCAGTCATGGTTCATTGTTTAAGTGCTTGGACTCAGGTGGCTAAGTGTGAGGCCCTAAGTGCATTTCTTTATCAAAAAAGAAGAATTTATTGATATAGAGTTTATGGTTATGTTTGCTTCCAGTGCCAATACTGGAAGAAACTATTCCTTGTGTTATGGCCCTAATCCTGAAAGGTCCTTAGCATCTCTTGCTTTGTATCTTAGTTTGTGCTTTGCAGGATCAAACCTGGTACTGGAAAAATGTAGCACAGACTTTCTCTGCCTGTGGGTCTGTGAAGTTGTGGGTGATTTCTGTTCCAGTTACTGCCACCGTCTGTCACTGTGAATGTCAGCAAATGGCTTCCTCTGTATCAATTGTGGTCACATAATTGCATCGACAGGAGAATGAGAAGTTAATTTTTTAAGCAGGTGACTTGCAGACGATTGTGGAGAGTGCCACAGAGGAATTAAATAGCAGTCTGTGTGTATGTGCTTTTGATTCACTTGGTGGAATACTTTTCTAAGCCACTGCTATACTTGTATGGCTCTGAAAGATGAGCTGTGCATGCAGGAATTATCCTAGTTTCTATTAGACACATGGAACTTAGTGGATAATGGGCAGCTAATTTAAGATATAATTTTAATTTTTGAAAATTTATGCTCTTTGTTCCATATTTTTTCTTCAAAGTAGGAAGTAAATTGACTTTTATGTGGGTTACTTTGTTCAAAGCACTGCTGCTTTAAAAGGATGCTAATAACCACAAAAATTCAGGAGCAAAATATAGGGTCTTTGATCCACAGTGTCTCTTCCTCATTGCCTCACAAAACTGCCAATTTGGAGACCACTGGTGGAGTCTGACAGCATTTCCCCAGACATTTTTGTTAGTGTTTTTAAATACTTTTAGAAACAATGGAGCCAAAATTATATTGGTAGATTATGTCTCTTAGGTCACCTTTTTTTATTGATGTAGCCAACAAAACATTCATACCAGCCCCCCAAAAATGGATAACTAACGTTCAGCTGCACACAAATGTGGGTAACTTAATATGCAGTTCTGACATATTCAGAGTCAGATCATGAATAAATATTTGACTACTTGCTAATCAGACAGAAATGACTCTGAACGCTGGTTTTGACAGTGTTTTGTCATGCTGCCAGTAGGGAAAAAAAAAGGCAAGACAGCTATCCAAAACAGTAGGTGTAATACTGTGTCTCTGATACATCATTCATGGTGTTTGCTCTGTTAAAGCACATGGATGGAGTGGATTATATGTTTTGTCACCAAGTGGGAGTGGGGAAGGGATTCTACCTTAACGATGTGCTCATTGTTTCTGTAAGTAGAGTATTGCAAATGTCATTGGATACTTTTGAGCACTGCACTAAACTCACAATTTTAGAACAAGCATTAAATCTGCATACATTTCACAATCTGTGTAAAATGGAAAAGAATTGTGTCTTGTGTTGCTTAGCAATGGTTTAATTGACTATATGACTACTACGTGAACTTCTTGCATCTTAAAATCTGGACTGAACAATCTCCCTGTTGTTTTTGCCCTTTGAAGGCTTTTTACTGAAGTCTGTAGGAGCTTATGTGCAAAATAGTTGGCAAAAAAGAAGCCTGTTAGTAGAGAATAGACAAGAAACTAGAAATCAAAGTGTTGCCTTGTATGTTGGGTACCTAGAAGTCAAAAGTCTGAAGGGAGTGGGATCGACAAATCTTCTGAACTTGCGCCTGGAAAGATGAAGAATATATGGAGTTATTCACAAAATTAATTTTGGCAACTGGACCGGTTAATTTCTAGAAATACAGATGCAACGTATTTTTACTGCTAAGAGATTATCCTTGACTCCTGTAGCCAGTTCAGGACTGCAGTATTGTCTGTTTACATTGTTGGGGTTATTATAAGTGAGATAATGGTGGTATAAATATTAGATTACTAATACTAATACTAGATATATTAAATAAAATAGAATAAATGCTTATTTTACTTTGCAGAGAAGCTGGAACTCCTAATTAAGTTAAAAACAGAAAATTGGCTGGCAATCCAGGAGTTACAAACTTTTTTATTTTTATTCAAGGGTACTCCTTAGTTTGGAGCTATCCCTTAACAGTGAAAAGGGGAAGCTTAGTAAATACATGGGAACTGTTTCTCCTCATCAGTTGCTTGTGCTTGAATGTGGAAAGTGAACAGTAGATTTTATAGTAATTTTATGCTATTTGCCTTTTAATATTTAGAGATAGTGATACTTTTGTCCATTAATGATTCTATTGTGTATGCTTCAAATTGCTTTTTTGAAAAGTGAGATGGTTATGAACTTTTAAGACTTCTGTGGAGCATTTTGTGAGCAGCCCATACTTCTAAATTTTGATTTTTAAACTTTTCAGTTTTAAAGGTAGGGTCAATTTATTTTAAAGGGTGACAGTATTTTTTATTACGAAGCATAGTTTATGGGCTTTTTATTTTTGTGTAAATTTCGAATTTGAAACAGTTTAAGTAGTTAAAGAAAATCTCAGATTTTTCTAATTATTAGAAGATAAACTAGGGTATATTTTTGGAAGGACCTGTAACAGCTCTGCTCGCATGGCTCTGATTGCAAGACAGAAGGCAAAGTGCTTTCCATTGATCATTTCAGCAAGGGCAGCAATCTCCCGCTCTCCTTTTCTTCCTCCTCTTTCATTCTGAAGCACAGTAACAGCAAAAGGAAGGTATTGAGAAAACTGCAACTGGGAGCAGGAATTGCTCTGCAGAGACCCAAGCCTAGAGACCCTGATTGTGCAGAGAAATGTCGCAGTTGTGAGGAGAATAGTCAGCTTGCCGTGGTCCAAATGGAGCTCTCTCTGCAAATAGCACTCGAGGTGAAGTGGAATAGGTCATTTAACTTCCCCTTTCACTGCACAGGGAAAGCTGCTGCGCCTTACAGCATGCTGCCTGGAGGATTTTAAAAGGAGTTTTTCCTGTCGTTGGGATAAGGGAGTGTGCTATGTCCTCTGCATCAAGATTCCATCAGTAGGAAAGTTGTTGACTTCCACAGGCAACAGATGAGATCCTTAAAATGCTAATGTTCCTGAGTTTTAAGCTGAGCACTAAAGGCATTTGCTCACTTAACGTGCAGTGGGCTGAAAGCGTGCAGTGTGCAGAAAAATCTGTGGGTGAGGTATGTCAGTGTGGCTCCAGTGTCTTTCTTGGGAAGGAGAAGGAGGCAGCGGCTCACACCAATTCCCCTTTTGCAGCAGAACTGTGCTCTGCAGGAACAGCCAGAAACACTTTCTGCATCTTTCACTGCCTTCTGCTCTTAGACTGCACTTCTACCACAAAGGTAACACAAATTTTTGCTGAGCAAACAGAGGGAGGGCAGCAAGCAGCAGGATTCATGCACAGTTTTCCCTTCCCCACCTCTCCTGTGCAAGATTCTCTTAACAGGTTCTTTGTTAACAGGGCCCCAGGAAACGGTGAGTCCTCGTCCGGCGCCGCTTGCTCAGCACGTCTTTGCTCCTTCTGCAGCTCTGCCTTGTTTCACAGTCCTTACAGCAGCTGGTGACTGACCTGTCCCCCTGCTCAGCCCCTGTCCCTTGAAGCCTCATCACCCCAGTGCCAGGAGAAGAGAGATTGCTTCTTGAGTGCATCTCCTTTTGCTCCGCAGATAGCCATCAGCTGCCCCCGAGGCAACACCAGTGGCATCCTCGCCTTGCCCAAGAACAGATCCTTCTTTGGGTCTCATCCAAGGTCCTCTGTAGCTGATGGAAGAGTTCTCTTGTATTTGGCTGCCTTTGAATTGGACTCTCCCCCTTCTTGTTGCTTAACAGCAGGCTCCTTTCCCAGCTAACTCAAAGTGGCTCCTCATGTGGAAAAACTGAAAATCGAGCAAAATCATTTCAGGGTTGGTTTTTTTTTTCCCCAGTTCTGTTCCAGTGGCCAGCATCCTTGTAATTGGAGTTGCACTGTAAGGAGCTCAGTCACACAGATCTCTTCCAGAAGTTAACTCATGGTCTTGGGTTGATTTATTGCTGTGAACATGCCCAGCCGCATGTGAGGAAGGATGTGTGTTTAAGGCACCTTGTGTGCCAGTCGTACTTCCCCCTGGGTCATGTGTTTTTCACAGTGGTTAGTCACTGACTGTGTCTGTGGTGAATTTTACTCATTTCTTTGAGTTCTTTCATTTACTTACAGAATGGGTTTTCTTAGGGAACTCTATTTAACATCTGTTTTATTCTTTCTTTTTGAAGAAACTGTTCCATCATAAGATCAGTGATTGCAGGCCTGTGTAATGTTAGCAATAACCACAAAATTAATAAAACTGGGGTAATGGGAACTCCTTAAAGCATGAAAATGAGTGTCCTTCTCTCTACAAAGCTGAAGCTTTGCTCATGATGCTATGAAACTAAACAGCATGTCCCTTATGATTGGCTTTGAGGTTTTCCTCGCACATGGTAGGTATAGAAATGTAGGCTTCTTTTCTGAGTCTATTTGTGTTAAAGAAACTAGACTTAAAGTCTATTTTTGACATGTGAAGTATTGCTTTTACTGTTGGTGTAACATGGATAACTGTTTATATCAGTTTTGGATAATGTTTCTCTAAAATATTTTCGGAGTAGCTCTGAATCGGAACCTAAATCAAGTACAGCGTGCCAGTTTGGTTAGGAAATACTCTGAGTAATGAATTTTTTATGCATAATTTCCATCGATCTTACATGGTTTGAAAGGAAAAAGAAATGCTTTGATAGGCTTCTGTACATTATTGTGCTGGCAATTGATCTTGGTTGATTTTGCATGTTGTGACTGACTGCTAATTAAATAACTGGGATCAGTGTTTCATTTCAATTTTCTCTTCTCCTGCAGTGTGACAAATTCAAGCAAGAACGAGATGAGGCTGTCAAAAAGCTGGAGGAGTTTCAGAAAAGTAAGCTGATAATGTCAATGGGATTTTCTTGATGTAGACAGCTATGAACGTAGTTCTGCACACTCTACAGCAGTGTTAAGAATGCTGAGATTCAGGTCCACTTGCTGTTTCTCCTTGACAGCTGAGTTTCAGGACGTAAGCCAGTGAGACTTTGCCCATAGTCAGACTAAATGCTCTTACAGCATTTGTACTCTCTGGCACAGGTAGGCATTCTCAAGGTGCAAAGTGGTGAAAATACAGTGGTGCAAATGTGGCTCTAGCTCACCTGGATTCTGCAAGTGACTTTTGGAATGATACATGTGTGAAGTGAGTGGGATTTGATGCTGTTGCTGAGATTCCTAATAATAATAATAATGGCAATTTTTTTCATGAAGGAGTAATAGTACTTTAAGCATAGACACACCAGGAAAGGTTTTTAGGACTAACTGCCCTCACGTGGTAATTTTTAGAGCAAGTTCTGTCTCGTCTGGGCTGTGAGAACGTCAATATTCAGTTTTACACTTTTATGGTAATGGTTCTATTGAAACCGTATGGTGTCTGGAAGCAACAAAGCACATCTAATGGGAGTGGAAGTATCCTAGTGGAATAGCTCCTTAGAAGAGACAATTACAATGGGTTTGTGGTCTGTTATGTCTGGTTTGTGCCAGTACAGTGAACTGCACGATGAAGCATCAGAAATGTGGATGAAGTTAATGCAGGAGAAGGAAATCACATGGTCTGTACTTTTGTGTGACTGTGTTAATAGAGGAATTCGCTCACTTCTGTTTTATAGTAGTTCGTGTGATACTATTATGGAAAATAATCTAAAACCAACAGGAATTGTCTACTGCATTGAATGATCTTAGGTAACTGTTCTATGAAGCAAGAATGTTCTCTAAGAAGTATAATTCCTCTGGAAAAATGGCTGCCTGTTTTGTTTTTGTTATGATATGAGGAATAGTGGAGTGTGGCAGAAAATGTCAAGTAGTTAAGACTTAAAATTTGAGGTAATATTTGATGTTGTAAGATTTTATAGGTTTCTTTTATCTTCCTTTCACATTTTTAAAGGACATACCTTGTAAACATAGTGATAAAATGCCAGGAATATTAGGATTTTAAAGCAATAATAGAGCCCATTATTTAAACGACAATATAAAAGGCAATTATATTGATGAAGAGCTACATTGGCTTTGTGTCTGTGAATAAACTTGGCCTGTACTCAGCTTCTATTTGTTCTCCTGGCATAAACACATATTGTGTGTGATTCCAGTTTAATGGGGCCCCGTTTGTATGCCAAGCAGCTGCATTTTAGGCCCTATTGCGTGATTTCATAGCTCTCTGAAAATTGGTTCTATTGAGCACAAGAGATAGAAGGTGGTGGTGGGGGGGAAAGCTTCAACACACAATCATTTCTTTTCAATTGGAGCCAGCAAGGTTGATGACAACATGACCATTGTGTTATAATGATAAGACCACTAAGGATCTGTACCTCTCATCAAGGCTTTCACACAACAGCAGATACAATTTAATTCACTGCTCTGTCAGCAGTGCTGATACCATTATGCCGTCTGTCTCCACAGTTATAATCACTGTCCTCCGAGAAATGCAGTTGAAATGATCTTGAGCAGTCAAAGAAACTCTCAATTAAGGCTGCCACTTCCAATGTGTCAGATTGTGTCTTATGCACTTGGTACAATTTTCACTTCCAATCCTGTTTATTTACAATGTCTACCAGTAATTATGCTTAACATGTCATTTAGTGAGGGTGCCCCTGCCAAGGAGATTGTTGGGTGCTGCAGTACCATTGAGGGGGAGTTTCTCGCAGTCAGTGCCATCAGCGGCTTTTAGTCCCTGATGGGATGCAGTAGTAATGTTGATAATGCAAGTATCGTGCTCATCAAGTCATAATTAGATGCCACTCAAATGTGCCACTTGTAATAACAGTGTTGATTCATGTTTTCTCGGTGACTGCAACTACTAATTAGTTAAGTGGTTTTTGGTTGGCCTGCATTTGCTGCGGATTATTATTACCCCTGAAAAAAACTGTCAAGGTTAGAGATGTTTCAGGCCACTTAGTACTTCTTTATGAATATTAATATTGACATAATAAGAACTTTGGACAGACTTAGGAAATAATATATTTTTTGTATTTAATTTGGAAAGACTTTTTTCCCCTGAGTTAATCATAATTGCAGGTTAATTAAGTTTAAATGAACCAAGAGTAATCCCTAGTTCTACCATGAGAGCCCGATCCTTGTTTCCTAACTTTAGCCTTGCTTGAGGCCCTTAGATTCCTGTCTGTAAAATGGGAGCAGCTCTGTATCTCCACTGCTCCCTCATCCAGCCCAAAGCATCTCATTGCTCAAAGCTCCCAGGGCTCAGTAGACTAAAAACAGAAGAGATAGGGACATGTACTACCAAAAACTTTACCTCTCTCAAATTAAATGTAGCAGCTGGTATGGCACACTTGGAGCAGATAATTTCTCCATAGTCAGGAGAAACGGAAATAAAAAGACAACCAAAGGAAGAGGTCTGGTTGCTCTGCTGGTAGAAGTGAATATAGTTTCTAGACCAAGATTTACCATTACACTGCCCTGCCTTTTCTTTCTTGTAGATTTTGTGTCTTTCATGCAGCTACTCAGCAAACCAGTATGTTGCTGGTTTCCTCTGGTGACGAACGACCTTTAATAATGAAAACCTCAGTTGCTACAAAGTATAAAGCTGCAAAAATAACATTTTTTAATGACCTTTTATTTCGTATCCTGAAGTCCTGTTTTGTGGTCATTAAGATGACCTCTATATATCAAAGAGGGCTTAAATATCTCTCTTCAGTCTTAAGTCAAAACTCTTGGAAGAGGGCAAGGGGGATTTTCTACCCAGTGGTATGAAATCTCTAGTTTTTAAAGCTTATCTTGATGAAAAGGAAAGGAAAAACTAGAAAAAAATGCTCTGTATTTACACTACATTTTGCAGCCTTGTTCCTGCTCCAAAGTGTTGTTCAGCAGCAAGCAGTTCCTTTCTGTGCGTTGAAATCCTGACATGGGCTGAGAAGAAATCTGTGCCATGCAATGACTTACAGAATTAGGGTCCAGGCTGCTGCTTAGGATGGATGGGAGTGCCAGGAGCCAAGGGGGAATTGCATCGATGAGCCTGAGAAATGGAAAACTGTTCTTGGGGTTTTTGCTTTGCTCCCCTGTGCAACCTTAAACCTGTCCCTTAGAAAAAGACTTTGAACTTTACTAAAGTACATATGTACTGCTGTAAGTTGAGTGGAATTGCAAGCCAAAATGTATCTGTACTTATACATTTTTTCTGATTCACATTGGTCTCCTGTGTTACAAGATTTGTTCCAGAAGTTTTTGGTCACTCTTTTGCCTGTCTTTGACAGAGCGATGTGTACCCACAACTGCAGTAGGGATTCTGTAAGTGCAGAGGACAGATGTGCCTCTTGCTCCTCCAGCTGTGACATCAAATGTAGTAGCACAGCCGTGCATTCTAGATGCAGCCAGCCCAGGCTTGGCCCTGGTCTCAGGGAAGATTTTGTGGGTGTGTTGGAATCTATGTTGTGAACAGTGAAGGTAGGTGAGACCATAGTGCTTGTTTTAAGGCCTGCTCTAGCAAAGAGACACTTCAAATAAGAAACAGACCAGAAAGTGAAAAGGAACTTTGTAATACAGCTGAGATAATCTTGCTGTTTGAAAATACTGAGGTTCCAGTCTTCTGAAAATGTCATTGTGGCAGTTTTAAGGGATTATCCTGAAGTTTCATTCTGATTTCTTAAGTGTTAGTGAAATAAAGATGATGAATGAGGATGGTCAAGGAGGCTCCTACTGGTCTTCTTCTTCCATAAGTTTATGCTCAGTTCTACAGTTGCCCTTCTAATGCTGCAAACATGGCGTGAGAGAGTTGCTTAAAGAAACAAACCAAATATTCAATGCTCAAAACCATTCCTATCTGTGGAAATTATCTAAGCGTGTACTTCTCTGTTTGAAATGCTTACAATGAAAGTTAGCAAAAGAAGACGTGCTATTTCTGACCATGGGAGGCATGTGTCAGTCTCAGGAAAATACTGACTAATTTTTGAACTCTTCCCTTAGTTTCTCACATGGTTATTGAGGAAGTAAACTGTATTCAGAACCATCTTGAAATTGAGAAGACGTGCCGTGAAAGTGCTGAGGCTTTGGCTTCTAAGGTGAGAAGAATGATGATGATGCTGTTTTTTCTGATCTATTTATTCACTTGTTTATCTATTTATTTATTTAAAACTTGAGGTTGTATGCATGACCCTTATATGTTTCTATATAATCTTGTGGAGCTGTGAAATAGTTTGGAAATGGCAAAAAACTAAATGCCAGATGTGAGATGCAAAATACCATTCCTGCCTTTAAAGAAAAAAAATTACCCCTTTTAATGTAGTTTCTATTTTCATGGACTAACATCCTGATCTCTAGTTTTCGTATGCATTTAGGTTAAATGGAAAATAAGTTTTAGAACTCTTCTGTGTGAAAACAATAATGAGCATTTCAGTGTTTAAATCAAATGGAAAAAGTCAACCACTGCATTACATTTCAGGTGATTGTTTATGAAAGCAAAGCGAGGGCAGGGGAAAGGTGACCTCCACTGCTCTGTTGATTGCGTCTAGTCTGATGAATTTAGCAAGTGTGTAATTTTCTATATTCCATCTCATCAGAAGTGCATTATTATTAAAGAATGTTTTTATCTCTCTTATATATTTTTGGTTGTGTAAAATGCATCTGAGCCACTTCATCAGAAAATGGATTACAGCAATTTTGAACCAAATTTCATTAGCAATGCTGACTGCCTTTTTTTTTTCCATTTTTTTTTTTTCCTCCCTCCCCATTCCCTGCCCAAAGTACATCCTTAGATATGGTAAAAATCACACCAGCAAGAAATCACTTTAATTTAGATGCATTAGCAATGTACTTTCTGGAGGTATTTACTTAATTGTTTGCATAATGACACTATATTAGAATTCATAAGATAGACAATCAGCATATAAGTAAGAAAATGAACACATTTATGCAACTTGTCTTCTTGTCTGCACTTTCCCTGTAATGCACGTACAAGGGCAGTTCAAAGACTCGCTTTGCTCCGTGGGGCTGTTTGTCACTGTGAGCTGCCTGCACCATCTAGGGTTCCTCACACCACTCTCCCCACTTGCTCACTTTCATCCTTTGGGAATGAGATGAAGAAATTCTGGAGTAAATCTCCCGTAGTTGAAGGGCTGAGGATAAGGGGGATCAAAGATGATTGCTTAGGTAAAAATTTGGGGTCAGATGAACTGAGCAGTGTATGTGTTCTTCGAAGCTACATTTTGGACTTCTGAAGTCCGTGTTGACTTTGACATGTAGTGTGCCATTAGCAGAAAATTGAGTCTCATTCTTAAACCTGAGCACGGGGAATGTTTGGCTGGGAGGTGGGCAGTCACCCTGCCGTTACCTGAACACTCCTGAGGCTGTGCTGAGCTTTCACAGAGCTGCTGCTGTGGGGTGTCTGCATGCAGGACAGTGGAAGAAATGATGAGAATTAAATATTTGCAGTGACTCCTGTTCAGTTTTTCTTGATCAAGACAGAGATGCCTTGCAGAATCTCTTCTGTACCACCCACCAACCAGTTGTGTTTAAGCATCCAGCCCGAAGTTGTTTCTGGCTTGTGGTCTGACCCATAAAGAATTGGTTCATGAGATGGCTTTCATCTTATGCATGTTGACTCTACAGTAATAACTCAGAAGAATTTTGAGATAATTCTGTTGTGACTAGGAATATAGTAGTGGTAGTATTTGTAGTTTATAAGCAAAATAGGGCATAGGAGAAGGTAAGAATTTTTATTTAACCAATTGATACAGCCGGGAAAACTAGATGAGCTTTCAGAGGCACAAATTCTTCTTTGGGTCATTCAGTTGGGACTCCTGGTACATGTTTAAAGGTGAGGAGCTGAAGCAGCTATCACAAAGCATGTGTAGCATTAAGTCAGCTTGATAGTTGATTTGATTGATTTGAACCTACACAGTATTTATTAAACGGAAGTACTAGAGAGGAAAAAAAGGTCACGGATAAAGCATCATGTTGGATTCAAGCCTCTCAGAGGAGAAAGTGCACAAGCATCCCATCTTCAGACCATTCTAATGTTGAATGGAACATTTAATCTAATGTTACTTTTGTCTTCTTTGTTTGATCGATCTTTTAATGGTAAAGGACAAAAACCAGTTGACTTTTTTTTCCTTGCCCAGCAGCTTAAAGACAGGCTAACTAGCTTCTTACTGTTTGTACTTCTCACCTTTCAGCTGAACAAAGAAAATAAAACCTTGAAAAGAATTAGTATGCTTTGTATGGCCAAACTGGGCCCAGAAATTATCACTGAAGAGATCAACATTGATGAGGATGAATCATCCACAGATACAGAAGCTACCTCTGGATCATGCAATTCTGTGCACTGTCAGCAGCAAATAAAAGGTGAGCACTGTTGCTGATCCTACACCACCATGCAAGGCAGAAGTTGTGCTAAGAACAGCAGTGTTGGTTTGGACCAGAGATCAGCCTGGTTCCAAGTCATGCTTCTGGGAGTGGTCAGAATCAAAGGATTTCCAGGAATGAGTAAGAACATGGTGGGCTGGTGGTGTGTAACATAAATGATGGGGGATATACAGCCTGCAGAGGAAGTTAAATGCAATAGGAAAATGAGATCTACCCAGCTGAGAGAGTTCAATGCTACTGAGTCAGTAAAAGAAACATTTCCTAAGACCCTGAACAAAATAAAAGTTAAGTAGAAGGACAAGGTCACCTTCAACTGCAATGTCATTATTTCAGAGCTTGTCAGACAGGACTCTCCATTTCTGTTTCCATTATGTACCTTTGTATGCACAAACTTCATTCGCGTTCCAGAGCTATTACCAAACAAGCAGCTTAAAGAGGGACTGTTGTACTGGGTAAAACAGCAAAACTGGAGAACATGGAAATATACTGATAAGACAGATCTGTGCTTTTTTTTTCAGAAATTTCTGGTTCTTTTTTGAAAGGCAGTTTATATTTCCATTGTCCAAAATCAGCCTTATTTCTCATCCCTGTGATGAAGTCATTGTGACTTTCTGTACTGTTTTGTCATACTATCCAAAAAAGGGGAACGCCCACATTCTGGATTTTGTGACAAGAGGGATTAAGTGTTTAACTTCTTAAAAAAAAAAGGCTTTCACTTTTTTTTTTTTTTTATTATAACTTGGAGTAGCAAATGGTGTTTAAGTAGAGATTTTCTGAACTTTCAGTATGACCTTGTTCATCGTCTTTTTGGATGCAGCAGCCGCAATGAAATAGAACAAAGAATGAGTGAGGAGAAATGATGTATGCTATAAACATGCTTGTGAAACAATCCCACCCAAGAAATAAGGTGTCACAGTACCCTTCTGTAATAAGCAGATTTTCACCCTATAGATGTAGGAAGAGGCAGTGAATGGTGTGATGCACACCATGCAACCCATCTGAATGGGAAATAGACTTTGGAATACCTCCTGCCTTTACTGGAGAAAGGTGTCAAGAATACATTTAGAGAGCAAACACTGGCTGCAGATCAGGTGGGAGCATTGTTAGGAGGGTAGCAGGGTGAAATTGGAGAAATATTGTAGAAAGGCTCAGGTGTATCTGCTTTCTGTCTTGATAAACAACTCATTAAAGCATGAAAAGTGGTATTTTGGGGATCTTCTAAGTCTTTTAGCCTTCTCACCATTCAAGAAAGTATTGGATGTTTCTTGGAATGATTTCTTCCCTCTTACCACTTTTCTGTAAGGATACACAAACAAGGTAGTAAAATCCGAGGCTCTCTGTGGTATGTGGATATGCTTTCTTCTCTGGATAGTGAGGTTGATCTATGTATTGTAAAACCAGAATTAATCCAAGTACCGTAAATTTCAGTCAGGCTTTTTTTCCCCATTAATTTCTCTGGAGAGCACAAATCCATAAAATGGACAATGTGTTTCAAGTATCTTCTGGGAAAACAGGATCTTTTTATTTACTTTAGAAAGTGTATGCCTTTAATTTAGAGGACAGTAAATCTGAGGCTCCAGAACTGGGAGGGGGGATGCTGGTGTAGAATGGACATTTTCAAGATGTGAGACCAAACAGAATGACATCCAGCATGTCATCATCATCTGCAATTGATTAGCCACAATTTCCTCAACTTGTGGCTGGTATTCAGTGAACAGCAGTGCTGTGAAATACTGGAAGCAGGTGGGGAATGAGAGCACTTACTGAAAGCTAATATATATCAATAAATTTTGATTTTTGTGGTGATTTTATGTTAACCTAAACCTTGATATATTATGTATGCAAACTGATCTCCTGTTAAGAAGTGATTATAATCAAATGTTTTATTCCATTGTGAATTTAATTTATTTCATATTTTAATAATTAAGGAACAAAAATTCTGAGGGGAAAATTACAAGCATTAGCTCTTCCATCAGTAAAGGTTATATTCTGACTCTGTTCACATAATGTTACAAAGACTATAAATTGGCAGCTGTTCAGGACAATTTCTTCAGTGAAAACCTCCCAAGTATTAACTGCCTGTTGTTTTGTTTATTTCCCTTGTGACAAGAACTCACAATCCAAAAAGAATTGCAGTGCATTAATTTGTTTTAAAGGATGCCTCTTAAAAATTGCTTTCTGCTGCCTCCATACCAGAGTCTCTGTGATGTGACAGTCTCCTGAGCAGGACTGAGGACACTCTGTGGTGGCAGGATTGGCCCTGTTATAGCAGGAAATGAATCATTCAAAATGCAAATAAAGACAGCAGGACTGAACAAGGAGCTTATCTCAACAGAGTAAATCTGAAACTGTGGCCCAGTTACAGATCTGTTACTTGACACTTACACAAAGCTCGTAAATTATTGAGGATGTTCCTTGATTACAACTGATGCTTGATACGTGGTTCAGGTGTTTCATCCTCGACTGTACTTGCACTGCCATGACATTTCCTTTGTTGTTGTTTTTTGAATAAAATATATTCTTCATTTCCCTCCTCAAACTGTAGAGCTGCGAGATCAAATCGTATCTGTTCATGAGGAAAAGAAGACCTTGGCCATTGAACTGGAAAACCTGAGGTGCAAACTTGCAGAAGTAATTGAAGAAGTATGTATTGTACCATGGAAGGCGAGACCGTGCTAGCGTGGAGTCGGTACTTTCTGTGGCTTATTTTGCTAAGAAACCTCAGTTGTGAAGTTAATTGAATACTGTCTAATCTCAAGTCCTGCCAGTGATGGATCACTTGGGGCATGTCCCTGGACGGGACCTTCTATGTCACAGTCCAGTCTGCCACTGTAGGTGGCACATGACTTCTCCTTATCTGTTTGATGTGTTCTAATGCCCGTAATTACAACTGTCACCTCCCCTTCCTGACAGCCCCTCACCCATCACAGCATACAGGGATTTTTTGGATTTCCTTAAACCCATAGATGTGTAAGAAATACTTTTGTAGGACGCTTAGTTTAATCACTGGTGCTACTTCATTGAATATATCCTTAAGTTTAGCCATTGGCAGTGCCGTGTCATGGTAATTAGACCAGCAAATTGGCTTTTCAAGCCAGCAGAGTTTCATTCCTGCTTGGAAACTGGATAAGCCATGTACTGATGCAAATCAGGACTTTGTGGCTCTTCCTGTCTATGCAACACTTGCATTCAGAAAGACACAGCTGACAGCATTTGGACAATAAACAGAGCCCAGGGAAAAAAAACAAAACAGGAGTCTGACTATATTAAAATGCAAACAGTCAAGTAACTTTCCAACCAGGTGCTATGGCACCTGATCCTGAAAGGTTCCAAAGATGTATTTGCAGCTGTGACTGGAATGTGCTGTGGGAGGATTAGTTCATAACCCTTTTATGACATCTGTTATAACATCTGTAAGGTGGAGTAAAAATGCTTTCCATCCCACTGGAAACCCCAGCATCAAGCCAAACCTAGGAAACAGAGCTGCTGACAGCAAAATACTGCTTGCATTATGTATGTGCTGTATGCCTTATTCTATTAACTAAAATGCTCTTGGTTTTGATGTGTTCTTTATACTTTTCTAGGTAAATAAGTTGAAAGAAGAAAAGGCTGTTTTGACAACCGAAGTTAACAAGCAACAAAAACTGTTGGAGAAATGTAACAGAGGTGTGTGGTCTCAGCAGGTTCTCTAAGCCTTTGCTACATCCTTTGCAGAAGCTTCAGAGCTTTTCTGTTGCAGTGCAGAGTAGGTTACAGAACAGTGTCTGTGGTGCAGATCTGACACTCGACCTTATTGCTGCAGGCACTGCATCAGCTCATGGGCTGTTCAGACTCTCTGTACTCCAGGAAGATGTGACAATGTAAATAGCACGTGTTACGTGAGAATAGGGAAACCTTTTCCTGTGTGGCACAAGTGGCAAACTAGGGCAAGGGCACAGTCCTTCACAGAGATGGAGTTTGAACCTTAATCTCCTGTTTCCCTATATCATTACACCAGTCTTCCTTTTAGTTGGGATGCAGCTTATAATTATGAATGTCTAAAGACTTGAGAGCAACTTGTTTTATGTTCAGAGGATGATGAGAAAAAGGCAGGAGCGCTAGAATGTAAGAAATATGATTTCCAAGTTATGAAAGAAAATCAGAAATTTTCCTTTACTGGAAAGAGAAGAGAGGTAAAACCAGGACAGAGAAAGTCTAAAAAGAGATATGGCTCAGAAAAGGAAAGCTTTTGCTTAATGAAGGTGAGTGCTCCTACAGGAGTAATAGTTGACCCCAAAGAAGTTTAGAGGAGAGGGAAAAGTTTTTGGTACCTTGGATTACTCTGCCCCTTCCTCTTGTTGCTTACTAAGCCTTAAGAAATTAAAAATTGTTTAGTAAAAAGCCTCATTGGGTGTTTCCCATTTTCCTGAAGTGGAAGACAATGGGTCTGGCTGAGATACAGTAGGGCATATCCTATAAGCTCTCTCCAAGTGTCCGTCTCTTAGCCCTTCCACGTGTCGGCATTGCTTTAGCCTATGACAGGCAGTACTTGAAGGCTCCTACAACACCAAACTTCAGAACAGTTGATTAAACAGATTAGCTTGAAGCTTCTGATGGGATAGCGTGGCAGATGCAAATTTTCTGAAATTTTTTCTTTTTTCTAAGCATTATCAAAAGAACAACCCCTAGCTTCACATTTGCGTGTTTTCCTGGAAGGAAGAGTTAAATTAAAGCAAGATTTTTTGTGTGCATGAAATGAGCTACTGAAGTATTCAGTGCTTCCTGTGTCCTGTATTTATGTGGCACTGTGTTGGAGCTGTACACTCAGTGCATTTCAGTCAGAGCTGGTGAATTTATCTTAAGTCTTTCTACGTATGTGGGTTGTTGGTTGGGTATTTTTTGTGTGTGTGGTTGGTTTTTGTTTGTTTATTTGCTTTTTTAAGTTAGCATCGTTTTGAGAGTCAGGTGGACTGGGATGTGTATCCCACTGTCTAAATTACCACTTACTGTACCTACCTGTAAAAACTGTTATGCTCATCTCCAAACTAGGTAAACAAATTCCTCAAGAATAACAAAATCTTTGATAGATTCAGCAAAGCTCTTCTGAGGCAAAGAGGGGCAAAATATGGTATATGGTACTTGATGCTTGTCACTGGAGATTTTGAGTCTGAACAGGAGGAGTATTACTCTATTCAGAAGATTAGTAATTGTGCATATGTGTGGTGAGGTTTAGGATAAATATTGCAAAGACTGTATATGGAAATGTAAAACTAGGTCATGCTGTCAGTCAGGGATTCATGGTGCTAGGGAATAGCAGTTTATCTGGGTAAATCAAGCAGTACTTCTTCTTTTGATCTTGTTTTATTCTTATAAACAGTGTCTGTGCTGGTGGTAGAGGAATATGAAGAGCTTCATGAAAACTTTGAGCTGGAAAAGGACTTGCGGAAGAAAGCAGAGTCATTTGCACAAGAGGTGAGTAGTCAAGGAAAAGGGACCTTGTAAAATGAAGGCATTGCAAGTGGGCAAAACCTTACCACCTTGGATGACTTGATTTCAATTCCCAGCTCTCATCCAGCCCCAGATACTACTTAGGTAACATCTGTATTTCATCCATAAAAACGAGTTTACTACTTCAACAAGCATTTATAAAGCACTTTGGAATTATTCATGCAGTCTTACCTATGTCCCCTTTCAAGGCAAGGCTTTAAATTTATAACGGCTTAGTTAGCCACGATATTTCAACGTGGAATATGTAGTTGGATCTGGGAGGGATTAGCTGTCTATCTAATGATATAATTTGAAGGAGTGTGTGTTTCCTGAAAAACATGTGGACTCCTAAAAAAGGTGCTCCAAAAATACAGTATCCGTTGAGGAACACATTTTGGAAGATTATAATGAAAGTACTTTTTGTAATTGACTAACGAACTGACAGGCAACTTACGTACTATGCCAAGGAAATGCTGATTATTTGCAAACAAGTATTTCTTGGGTTTAGTCATTATTTAGTTGTTGCCTCTTCTGGAATATGGGCCCCTGTTGGTGCAGACTGTCAGAGTAGCTGTTCACTTGAAGGTTTTCATTCTAGAAAGTTCCCTAATCCAAAATGGAATCACTACAACAGTGAACTTCAGGCCTGCATTATTCTTCCCTTTGTGTACCTGCTTGTCTTCCTTTGGTATCGTGCTGTTCAGAAAGATTTTTAGAACAATTTCTAAAATACATGACCATGTGACAACAGAGGCATTGCTGATTACTGTTTGGGGAACCAATATTTAAAATTACTTTAAAAACCTGTTATCATTGGCCTGGTTTCACGCTGATGGTGTCCCTTGAGTGACGTGAGACATTAGAGACAGGCTCTGGCCCTCAACTGCATCCACAGCAGCGCAGCTTTCTGCTCGAGTGAGGCTGCGTGAGCTTCCTCTCACAGGCATCGTGTCGCAAGGTCACAGCTGTGTTTTGAGAGCTAAGTTTTCTAGGATGTGCTTACAGTAGCTGTGTTTGGATTATGCTAAGGATGTTCAGGGATTTTCTGCTTGCTTTCATTAGCCACCTGTTTTCTCTGTCTCTATAAAATGTTTTCCTTTAAACCCCAAAATTTCTGCTGGATTTTCACTTGGATTTTGCAAAAGGCACAGTGGTTGGTTGTGATGAGCTGTGCGGTGTCGGGAGAGGGAAGAGCTTTGAGTGAAGGACAACACTACATGTTCAGTGCTTTGTTCTTGATTTGTTTGGAGCACTTGGAGAAAGGAAATAGGCTCCGAGTAATGTGGCTCTCACTGCAGCTGAAGAATGGCACATCTTAGTGTTCTGTAGTGGTGTTTGTGATGTGTCAAAAAGCCTAAATGTTTGTTTTAGCTCAGTAAAATACAGAACTACTGCCTGTGGAGGTGCCTGTTTGGTGGTGGGCACGTTGCCTGTCCAAGGGGCTGAAGCACCTTAGGCTTGCCTTCGTGGTGTGGTTAGCCCATGCATTCAGACTCACCCCTTTCCCTTTCTCCATGGCATGGCTTCATCTGCTGTCTTTGCATGATGGCTGCCCTGGGAGGGACCAGGGAAGTGGCACCTGGGGGCTGCTTTTCAAGGGGATGCCCTTGGCCTCCTGCTCTTCTGACAGGTGAGGAGGATTTTCCACAGAACAGGAGCACTTGGGAGTGCAGGTGTGAGAGATAACGGGCAGGTGAGCGTGTGTGCAGAAGGGAGCACAGATGGGGGAGAGGAGAGACATGGAGCAAGAGAGGGAGGGAGCAGGCACATATAGGAGTGAGGGAACACTTGAAAATCAGAGCTTTTGATTAAAAAAAAAAAACAACCCAATACAGCTTTAATTATAGTCATGCTGCTGGCACCACCATAATATATATTTAATTAATCAAAAGTGATCCAGCTTCAAACATTAGAATTCACGCTCTTTAGAGGTTCTAAAGAAACTGAGTAAATATTGTCAGCCGTGGTGTGGAGAGGGGGAAGGAAAAGGAGAGAGTGTTTGAAGTGAGTCACAATCCATTGTGAAAGGTACAGGAATCTGCATAAAAGAACTAAATAAATAGAGTGTGTAAGGGGTGGAGGCATGGAAAAATCTGTACCTACCTGAATAAAACAGGGTTGTTAACACAGGAATCCTGGCAAGCTTAACCAGAATTCTAGTGTCAGGTTTTAAGAGACACTTTAAGATCTCTCAGCTGTTTGTGGAGCAGTTCATGAGAAAACAAAGGAAGGCAGAGAGTATCTTGAAGGCCATTGCAATAATATAGAGATAGCCCTGAAAAGTGCTCTCCCACAAAGATGAGCAAAATACAATACATACAGCCAAAGCAAGCCAAAAGCGGAAGAACATGGTGTCAGACGCAAACTGAAACTCTTAGCGATGTAAAAATCTCATGAGTTTAACAAAATAATCTTGCATAAGTGGTCTATTAAACATACCTCCTGCCTTTCAGGAGTATTTTGCAATGTGATGTTGTGGTTTAAGCCCAGCTTGGCAACTCAGCCCCACATAGCTGCCTGCTCACCTTCCCCCAATAGGACGGGGGAGAAAATTGGAAGATAAAAGTGAGGTAACTCATAGGTTGGGATAAAGACAGTTTCCTAAGTAAAGCAAAAGCTGTACTCCAAAACAAAACAAGAAATTCATGCACTGCTTCCCATGGGCAGACAGATGCTCAGCCTTCTCCAGGAAAGCCAGGCTCCATTAGCTCCATCACTCTTCTTCCCCGAGCTTTACATGCAGAGCATGATGCCGTATGGTCTGGACTATCCCTGTGGGCAATTGGGGTCAGCTGTCCTGGCTGTGTCCCCTCCCAGCTCCTTGTGCACCCCCAGCTCACTCACTGGTGGGCTGGGGTGAGGAGCAGAAAAGGCCTTGACTCCATGCAAGCGCTGCTCAGCAATAATGAAAATATCTTTCTATTATCCATGCAGTTTTCAGCACAAATCCAAAACACAGCCCCCTACCAGCTACTATGAAGAAAATCAACTCTTCCAGCCAAAACCAGCACAAGTGAACAGTTCCTTATTAGTGTGTGTTGGTGTAGAGATAATCCCTGCACCTGAAGTGCTCTGGAAACCTCATGGAGAAGAAGCAGTATGCTTTCAAAGTTGACATTGAGATGTTTTTTTTCCTGCCCTCTGTATCTTGGACAAATAGAAATGAAGTGACAAACTACTGAGCAGTTTGTTGGGGTTCCTTTCACTTCTGAGGCTAGTGCAGGCTTTTGCTCAAAATGCACAACTGGAAGAAGAAAAGAAAGGTTTCCGAAGTGTTTATGGTACCCTGTAAAACAGTTTGCAGTTGAGGACTTGAAAGGCTGCATTCAAAGGAATTATGATCCAGATGGATTAAAACAATTCAGTGAACCTCTAATGTGCATTGTTCATCTTTTCATTGACTTTTCCTCCAGTGCTCAGTGCTTACACCATCCTACAGCTGTTTGTGCTTTTAAGTAATTATTGCACAACAAAATGTGTGTATTTAACTTGTTTTTCCTCAAAATACCTGCATCCCATACCTGGAGCAGCGCACAGCTGGCTTTACTTGCTCTGGGACTGAATCTTTCCATATTGAAAGATAAAAGGTGGCTGTCAACTTGGGGAAAATCATTGTCAATCTTAGCAGGTGTCTGCACTACTCATGAGGTTGCATGCAGTGGGTTTGGTTATGTTGATGACATGAGCCCCCAAAGAACTCTTCCTGAAATGTATTTGTGACCTTTTAGGTTAATTTGTGAGGACTTTTGCATTAACATGTTACATCTGTGAGTGGATACTGCAAAAGCAGCACTGGAGAGGCAAGTCTGTGCTTGCAAGTGCCACACTCTGTGCTTTACCAAGGATAGTTCAACAGCAAGTGGTATCTGAAGATAATTAATTTGCAGTCCAGCTGACTGAACTGGATTTAATAATTAAAGAGACATGATAAGTAGTTAGTACTTGAATTCTCCTGAGCTTGGATGTTACCACTTTTGAAGCATGATGTAATGCTAATATGTTTCATCAAGCTTTTTCCCAGGAAGAGATGTGGGGAATGGTAACAGATGTATGCACTAGGAAACTCTTTGGTCTCTTTCTCCCCCTCCCCGATCTCTCTTTGTTCAGGCAGTTAATCTGGTAGGAGAAAAAAAGTGGAGATGTTTCCTCCTTTTTCATGTGGTGTATGATCCACTTCTGAATCTATTAGATGGTGTCTAAATTCTGTAAGGCTGTGAGCATTATAGAATGTATCATTATGCTTCTACCATGACATAAAGAAAACTGCAGGAAATTAAGAAATAAATAACAATAGATTATTTTTTCCCCTGTATTTTGGGCAGTTATGCCTCCTAAGTGAGGAATGAGTGCTGTAGTTTGAGAAATCCTTTTGTACAGAACAGGCTGGTAAAATAAATAATGCTCTGTTTTTAAGGAAGTCATGTTGTTGATGGGAATTCATTTTGCTCACACTCAAAAGTACATGCTCCAAGCATCTCTGTGGTGAGAAGCAAATGATGGATAAAAAATAGGCTTAACTCATCTTCTCCAGTTCTCTCATTCTGACTGAATTAGACCTCTTCTTCTGAGCCACAAAACTTACTAATGCTGCAGCTTGTAGCTCTTCAGAAACAGTCTCTTCAGAAGCTGTCTGGCAGTTAGCCAGGTAACTAAAATCAACTGTGTTGTGTCTTTACTGGTCTGAAATATTATGAATCATCTACATGAGTGACTGTTGGCTGTCCATATTGTGCATATGTCCTTTTTCATGGTCACACTGCTCTCTTTTCTGTGGCAGTTTGAAGATACAGCTAGATTAAACTTTGACTCCTCTAAAGGAGTGTCTATATATGGTTTTTTCCCCTGATCAGCCATTGAACTAAAAATAATACCTGGAGTTGTATTTTAATCCTAAATTTAGAGCCACTCTGTTCTTTTGGGGAGATACAAGTACCTTGGTCCTACCTCTCTTGGGACCTATTTGAGGTCTGAACACAAGACTGTAAGGCTTCAGGGTACACATAATGCAAAAGGCATCAGCTCCTGTGGCCGGTGACAAATGTAAATGGGTTACCCCTCTGTGACTCACTGATTCCTCACTAGGCTGTGGAGGGGATGGGGCAGTGCTGCTGAGGATTGAGATAAGGACCAGCTGCTCAGTTGAGTGATCTTCTCTTCTGTTTGATACTTTCCAAGTTTAATTCTGCCTTGCTACTTACCTTTTGTTACTCTATTCATAGCGGATAGCATGCCACTGATTTTTATTTTACTTTATGCAACCATTGATTACCTTATTAGAACAACTCCTGCTATACTGGGACATTTTTCTCGCTTCAAACTGTAACTAAGACAAAAAAGTTATTGCTCGCAGCAAATACCCAAACGATGTATAGATGGAAGTGTAGTCACACATGGATATTAAAGAATTTCCTTTGTCATTGTTTTGCTCCTGGGAGAAAGGTTGGTTGGAAAGCATCCAGTGTTATCCTGAACCTTATTTGAACGAGGATCAGTGTTCCCAGGGACCTGACACTAACAGAGTTGCTTTCTAACTTTTTTAATGAGGAAGAATTCCTTTTTCAGCCATGCTGTAAACAAAAAACAGCTGCAGTGAACGCTCTGTCGGGTAAGGGCTAGAGCAAGGGGCTGAGAATGAGGTATGGCCTCACTGAGGTCAAGGGAAAAACTTCCATTATTTTCACCCCCTTCTTTCCACCTCCCCAGTTCTTGTGCAAACTCTGCTGATGGAAAGTGGCCAGCTCCCAGATTTCCTGTACTTTGAAGCTTCTCTTTGTAAACTCAGGGAGAGGAAAATACATAACTGGTTTGCCCAACACTGGGAGATTTTAAAAATTAGACTGATAGGTGTAAGCAGTTTTTCTTCGTGATCTGCCTTTAGCTGCAGGCGTGGTTTTCAGGAGATTCCTGCACTATCGACTTGTGTTTCCAGCATTGATTGGGATGCTCTGCAGATAATTGTCTAGCAGGTGGCAAAGTCGGAACTAATCCATCAATTGGTTAAATTCCACCTAGTCCAAATAATCTTGTTAGTAGCTGTTTTGCCCTTTCAGCAGTCACTTTAATTAATATTCAGGGTTGTACAGACAGTCAGGTTTCCGCCCTGCTGAAGGAGGAATTGATTTTTAAAATTTTAGATTAGAATTAATTTTTAAGGGTCTTTTTTGTCCTATGTCAAACACACAGAGCAGCCTCTCAAAAATTTGAATCAGTACCACCAGCTTGCTTTCAGCTTTGTCTGGCATGACTGTCCTGTCTGGTTTTGTCCTTTCCACTTAAGAATATGTTGGCACTTAGAGAAATTGTGTAGGTAACTTCTGAGATGGATGGGACTCCCCATGAGAATTTGTTTCCCATGTGTCTGATTGCAGCATTACCTTATAATAAAAAAAAAAATTTTGTGGTGTTGAGGACACTTTCATATTTGTGAGCAGGAACACTCTTGCAATATTACAAAAGCAATTTATAAAGTTAATTGAAAATGCAGGACTGGATGTGAAAGCTTCTTCAGGAAAAAGTTTTCATCTCGGTCTTCAAAAGGATTTTTATCATTTTGTTGCAGAAGAACATGAAACAAAGTGAATATGAATTTTCTACACTTGGTGAAGTATCTGCTCAAGTTGAAGAAATCAAGTTGCTCTACTTGATTTCTTCTTGTTTTGCCAGCTTTCTGCTCCCTCAGGCTGGAACAACTCTGGTTGGGTTTAGTGTCAGAAACTTGGTGAATAAAAATCTGGAATTGATCACTTTAAACTATTTTTCAGATTCAAAAAAAAAAAGGAATCCAGGTTTTCACTTTGCTTTGAAAGTTCACAGTGAGTGAACTGTGATGTTTGCTGAAGCTGGCTTCTGGAGAAAGGTTGTTTCTGTCAGGGTTAAATAACTTCTGTGAGTGACTTAACAGGAACACAGAAAACTTTGAGACAGTGGTGAGTTGTGTTGCAGTGATTTAGAGGCCTTTCTCAAGTATAATGTTCAAAGATGCTGTTTCTTTTAAGAATATGAAGTGTTAAATGAATGAGTTGCAATACAAAGGCAAACCTTTATGGATTGTCTTGGGTAGCTTTGATTCTGGAATTCTCTTGCCTGTGAACTGTTTTTGGCACAGCCCTATTATTATAAGGTAATAATAAGCATAAATTGGTTTGACTGGCAGAATTTGGGGACAGGGAGCTGATGTCCAGTGCACATTTGCCTTTGCATTGTCAGCAATTTGTTCCTGTTGGTTTTATAAGGAAGTGCAGTACCAGTGCCTACGTTCATCATTTCCTCTCCATCAAATGCTTCCAGTCCTTTGCTGCCTGCCCCCATGGCACAGCTTTGCCCAGTGGAGTGTTCACTGCAGGTTTTATTGGCATTAGGGCTGCATCAGTTGACTCCTCCTGGCACGCAGGGTCAGCCGGGCTGCGAGGGGAGTTCAAAGTTCAGCACGGTCAGTGGCTTTCTCGGTCTGTCTGCACAGCTACTCTGGGAGCTGCTTGCTGGGAAGGCTCAGCTGAAGTGTCTGTCCAAAGAATGCTTGCCACAAACCTGCATCAGCTCATACTTGATCAATATCTAATTGTATTAAAAGAAGTAAATCGCAGAGCATTGCAGTAGCACCAGATGGGAAGAAACCGTATGTTGTATCTGTAACTTTGGTTTGTGAATAAACAGGATGGGAATCTGAAAAGATGTCACAGAACTTTTGTATTTCTGATACTTTATTCTTAAAATATCTCCTTGCTGTTGCTGAGCTCTACAACAGTGTTTTTGCAGTCTGAGGGAGTACCTGCGTTCTCAGGCTGTTCTCTGTTCTCCTGCCATAAGTGGCTCTGCTGACCTGTGCACACTCACGTGAAACCTCAGCATGACCCAATCCCTGTTTCTGCTCTAAGAACAGGCACAGCTGAGTTTGTCGAGTGGAAGCCCATGTTGCCTGAGGGCAAACCTCCACCTGAAAGAGATGTCAAGGTGCAGAATAAATTCACTAGGAATTTTTTTTGTCAGGAAGCAATGTTTTTTTTCCCTAGTTCCTAAACAGTCTGGGAGGAACAGATCTCTTAGGGAAACTGCATATGCTGACAGCTTCTGCACCTCTTAAGTGAAGCCTAGAGAAGTGTGTGATTTTTTTATCAATATTAGGTCTGTAGACCTTTTGATTTTTCCCCACCCCCTGCAATGTATTCATTTGGCGCACCAAAAATATAACTTGGGAAGAGGAAGGAAGAACTAAAAGGCTGAAATTGTCCTAAAAGGCCTTTTCCAAGGGCAAGTGCCTACACTGATCACACAGACACAGACTGAAATTCATTTCCTGAAGAAATGAATTTCCATCATTCACGTATCCAGCTCACCCTCAAATAAGTGGCTTTACACCAAGGCTTGCAGATGTGTTTGAGGAGATAGCCTGTGAATTCACAGATATTTTATCTTCCACCTAGAGTTCTTTCAATCTTTCCAGAGCTCCCAGCATGGGGCTCAGATTGTTCCCATTTCCAGGAAACAGAATTCAGAGGTGTGTTTAAATTCTGAATGCTTCCAACGTGTGGGTAATTGAGGTGTAGCAGTGGGTGGTTCTCGGCAAACACCTGGTTCCTTTCAGTGTGAGCTTAGCTCTTGTGAATTTTACTCTCAAACTTCCTTTCCCCTTCCTTCTCCCCTTCTTCCTCTCTAATCCTACCACATTAGCACGATGTTAATATCTCATTTTCTTCCCAATTGCCATTTTAGCATTAGACTGTGCCTGCCTGACTGTTGCTTTTGTTGGGGGTGGGCTTCTTTTGGCAGATGTTTATTGAACAAAACAAGATGAAAAGGCAGAGTCAGTTGCTTCTGCAAAATTCTGCTCCTGATCAACAGCTTTTGAAGGCTTTGGATGACAATGCTAAGCTAACCCACACATTAGAAGAAGAGAGGCTTCAACACCAGAAAAAGGTAAAACAGAATTTCTTTTCATCTCATGCGGAAGTCTTTGAAAACCTCCTGAATTTAAGGAGTTCTGTCTTTATTACGTTCAGAATTACTTGAGATCATGTCTCCTGTAAGAGCTCGGAGTTTAAGAACTAAATTTCAGAGAAGGTTGTGATTCCCTTCTTCTGGGTCACTGTCAGACATGAGTACAAAATACAAAGGCTTTTGAGCCTGAAGGCTCTGGTTTAGGTAAGTATTTTATTCTGGGTGCCAGTAAAGTGCAGTTACAAGCAGTAAGTCAGGTTCCATTAAGTGAGGAGATGACAGGAGAGTATTTTGGACATTGAGTAATACAAAGGGTGTCTTGGGGGGATAAGGAAAGAAGAACACGAGGTGAGAGGTAGGCAGTGCACATTAGTGGTCTGGGTCTTGCTGAGCAAATGGATGGGGGAAAGGCAGACATACTGGAGCAGGGAAGTGTAAGGTGAATCTGCAAAGTGGTGTGAGAGGATCTAAACTGATGGGATATAAACAAATATATTCTCTGAAACTGAGGTAGGTCAATCTCTTAACTGGGAGAAATCACCATTGCTTCCCAGGAGAGCCTGAAAATGAGCTTTCCTTTAGCCCTGAGGCCTGTTCCTAAAACTCTGGTAATAGGGTAGTGCTAGGGATAGGTAAACAATTCCTGTCCTTTCATCAATGCAGCAATACTGAGACTATGCAATCTCAGATGCTTCTGAATGAGTATTTTGGAAGAATAATTGCCAGTTCATAGAAAACCTCTGCATCTTTGGCTACTTTGAAGTCTAGAGCAAAATGTACATACTGAGGGAGCAGTGAAGTTACTGCTACTCTGCATCTGAATGCTGCCTCTGAATCAGATATTCCATAATTCCCCCACTGGCATCTGCATAAGTTGAGACAGGGGAGTTTAAATAATGAGCCTGTCAGTGGAAGCAGTAAAAGAACAAAAATGTCAGTGTTCTTAGGCTTCAAATGAGGAAATGTTCTGAAATTACAGAATTACGTGATTCTAATTATGTGATAAAAACTCTATAAAAAGAAAAGGGAACAACGTAAAGCTTAAGTACTTTGGAGCTGAAGACATATTTTAAAGAAGAGATAAAGCAAGTTGGGGTCATAACAAAGAATTCTGACATCTCTCAGAAGAATCTTTCCAGCTCTCATTCAAAAATTTTCCTTTTTTTGGTACTTGTGCTTCACTCCTATACTATAACATGATCTTTCCAGGCATAGCTGTGCCTAGTGGGTTATTTGCCAATGGGAGGGACAGAAAACGCCTTTTATTGTGATGAATGCTCTTTTTTGCCAACTGCAGATCAAAGAATTAGAAGAGCAGCTGGAGAATCAATCACTGCATAAGGAGATTAGTCGCCTTAAACAGCAACTGGAACTTTTGGAAGAAGATAAAAAAGAACTGGAGCTGAAGTGTCAGCACGCAGAAGAGAAAGCTAGAGACCTAAAGCATTCAGGTAAAATTGTGTAATAATTTTCATTCTGGGGGTGAAGTGTGTGTGTGGGGTGGTTGGTGCACATCTAATGGAGTTATACATGGTACATTTGAGACCCCAGAAGCTTTTGTATAGCTGTGATCCAGACCTGTGCTTCCTTAGACAAAGCACAGCAGCTGCCTTCAACTGCAGAACGATTGTGTCCAAAATGTGTGTGAAGAAATAACCTTGTAAGACTTCTGTAAGGTACAGAAATCCTGTTGTTAGGTTGCACTGGGTCTTACAGGTGGATAAGTATATGGGAATGGGTGTCTCTGTGAAAGACACAAAAGATGGTACTTGGAATTTAAAGCCACTCAGTCAATTCTTAATTTTGTTACCTTTTTAAATTTAAAAATAAGCATAAAATACTGTAATTTTAATTCGAATCCATCATTGCAAGAACAAAGAACCATATCCACTTTGGAAATAATATTCTTACTTTTGCCATTACCTACTGTACACGGAACAATTGCTAAGGATTTTTGTGACTAAAAGGAACTCAAGACTTTTTTTCCCCTCTGTTTCTGCTCTTTCCCAGTTAATTACATTTGACAGCATTCCAAGTGCAGAAAAGGAATTTCCACATTTTAGGCCTGACATGAAAACAGGAGAGAAAAAATCCATTCTGTCACCACCCAATTTTGACCATTTTTATGGGGAAAGCCCACACCATCAGCAAGAGAGAGAAGTCTGGAGGTTGAAATTGTCACTTTCTTTCATCTCTTGTTAGTTCATTCTCAAATACAACCTCAAACAGACCATTGCAGAAATGGGATCAAGTTTTCCCTGCTCTATTTTATATGAAGAAACCTGTATGAGGGAGAGTTTCAGTTAAAGTAGTAACTCAGGTTGGAGGTAGCTGGTTTCATGGGAATCCTGTGCATTGTTCTTGGTAGAAAATGTCAAAAAATGGACTTCTAGCAGTTGTGTGGTTTAGTCTTGTTTGTTCTTTAGTTAATTAGTAGGGTTTTTTTCTTAAACCATCAAAGCTGGTTTTGAGAGGCGATGTGAGAGCCCAAGAACTCACTGTGGTTTGTTTCATTGCTCTTGTGCAGTTGATGAACTTCAGAAGCGAATCCAGCAATCCGAAAACCCTGCCCCGCCTCCGCCGCCACCGCCGCCCCCGCCTCTCCCTCCTCCTCCTCCTCCCAACCCCATCCGGTGAGTGCTCACACCCAGGGCACAGCAGGGCTGCTCTGCAGGAGCAGGATCCCTTCCATCAGCTGGCATCCAAGCAGGAAGAGTGTCTTTAAAGGAAAAAAGGCTTTCTCCACCTGTCTGGGGCTCCTGAGCAGCAGGACACGCTCAGTGCTCCACCTGCCCCCAGACTTTACACCCTGACCAATTTTGAACAGTGTCTGCCTTGCCAAGCCTAACAAATTGTCTAGACTGTGACTTTGGAGGAGGAGGGATACCTGTCTCCTCTAAATTTAGGAGATTATTTTTTTTTCTGTTCACCTAATAGCTGTAATTATAGACTTGTGAAATGCTTTCTATTGCCAAGAAAACTCCTTTGAACCAAAGGAGATGTTAGATTATTGTATGTCCCTTCATGTCAGATACTGATGATGAAAATGCAGACTCCATTGAGCTCCCACAATTGCTTTCATAAGTTAAAAAGGAAAAGAAAAAAAAAAAAAAAAAAAAAAGAAAATCCTCGCCCAGTCATCAAGCAGTTTTGGGCAAAATTACTGAAATTTGGCTTGATTTCTGCAAAGGACTATAGAAGAGGATGACCAGAATATGATTTATCAGACACTAGACCCAAATGACATAACTAAACACTAAAGGGTGCTTAGTTAATTTTAAAAACTCAGCTAATCTTCATGTTGTCTGCTTGGTTTTAAAAATAAATGGACTTTCATGACAGTTTGCAACCTTCTGTAATAGAAATGACATCCAGGAGTCTTGCTAACTACTGTGTTAAACATACGAATAGATATGATTATTGGGGGGAATTCATCCTTTTGTGCATCTTGTCTTATTTTTAGAAACTAAACATGTTCAGAACAATTGTATTTGGCCTTTTGCTTCTTTTATGTCCATTACCTCATTTGGCCTGCTCGCTTCTTTCTCACTGATGGATAGAATGAATTAACTGTGTAGGGGTGTTGTGGGGTTTTTTGTTTAAATTTGTGCCCTTTACTGTTTGGAATAGGTGAAACTATTAATTTTAAGCCCTGTAGTAGCAAAGTCAGACTATTTCCTCATGCTCTGTGATGTGTACGTGGATAGAAGTTATTTTAGGGCATAGGCACTGGATGCTGCTTTTCTGGGACAGAGTTTTGACCCTTTGTGGCAAGGATGTCACTGCTGTGTAAGGAATGATGTTCAGTAGGGAGCGACTGGCCTTACTGACACATCAGATGAGCACAGGAGCTTGTACTTGTTCTTAAAGATGAATAATTTGCTGCTGTGGACTTCTACGTTGTGACTGTAGCGAGGGGATAATTACTTGACACTGTAAGAAGATTACAAACTTGGAGATGGTAAGGAGATACTGATCACCATATTTAAGTGTCCTCTGCAGAACGATATTTCAACATCTACAGCTCTTCTTTCTGTTTATTATGCTAGAGCAGCTTCCATTTGTCATGTGTCACAATGAGACACTGGCTTTTAATATTCAAATCTGGAGTGTTCTGATTTGTGCCTAATGTCTGTTAAAAAGAAGTAAATTTCTCTGGTGCATTTTGGTGGGAGGCTTCGTGGGGGGTAATTCAGTGCATCTGCATTCAAGAACCATTAAATGAGTCTTTCGTAAGTGACTGTATAATCAGATGTAAGCAAGCTGGTGGTGTGTCGTGTTCAGGCTCATTCTGACAGTGGGCGACCCGGGACACAGTGACAGTCTGCACTTTCATTTCCCCCCAAGGTCTCTCATGTCAATGATTCGCAAGAGATCTCACTCCAACACCAACGTGAGCAAGAAGGAGAAACCTCCCCAGCAGGAGTCAGGTATGGCTCATCCCTTCTCAAGCCGTGTGGGTTATCTACTGGTACTGCAGGAAAAGCTGGTGGAAGGGAACTGGGGATAAAGATGGTAATTCAGATGCTTTGAATTGTCAGCATTACCTCCAGCTGTCCATGTCCCAGCACATTCCTCTGCCTTGCAGTCCAGAAACGGGATTGCAGCCCAGGAGCATGTGCACTAAGATGGGAAGGGTTTGGTACTATAGCTTTGGTGTTCCTGTGAGGGGTGGCTGAGGACTCTGGGCTTGTCTGCTTCGGAGAAAAGGAGGCTGAGGAGTGACTTCATTGCTCTCTACAGCTCCTGAGGATGGGACAGGGAGAGGGAGGTGCTGAGCACCTCCAGTGACAGAACACATGGGAGTGGTTTAAAACTGCTTCAAGGAATGCTTAGACTGGACATAAGGAAGAATTTATTTATGGTGAGAGTCGTCAGACACTGGAACAGCCTTCCCAGAGAGGCGGTTGATGCCCCAAGCCTGTAGGTGTTTGGGGCCTTTAAGAACATGCTCTAACTTTTGGTCAGCCCTGAAGTGGTCAGGCATTCAGACCAGATGGTCACTGCAGGGCCCTTCCAACTGAAACATTCTGTTGTATTCTACTGCAAACTTCCTCGAGATCTCAGGTAAATTTGTGTGGCCCTCATAGCCATCTCTGCCTGCACAGCTGAACTGGTCATCAGCATCCAATTTACTTTTTGCAAAAAGATTTGAGTATGAACAGTCTTTGAGGCTGCAGGTCAAAAACCTCAAGGGAAGACCTAGCTCTTGCTGTAACTGGAGGAAAGTTCTAATCTTCCTGCTTGAGCTGCAGCATGTGCAGGGCTTTGTGCTTCCACAGGTTACCTGGAAGAGGCAGAAGACCAAACCTACGAGCAATAAACAGAGAGCAGGTTATATTCAGCATAATACAGGGAAATTTATGAACTTCCACATGGCAATTTCTTCTGTCCAGAGCCTCTCCACAGAGCTTGTTTGTTAAATATTTCAGTTTTCATCCCTCAATTCATATCTTGTGAAATTACCACTCAGAGTTGACTGTAATTCTAATCCTTTAATAACACTGAAAACCTAAAACAAAACAGTCTTGAATTGAGGTGGCTCTGCATGCAAAGTAACAGCTGAAATTGCATTTTATGGTGGTTAATGGAAGCTGGGAACTTAGTAGGTTGAGAACAGGAGTTAAGTACAGATTTACAAATGACTGTGAGTGCCTGAAGAGTCAGAGCTAGTTAGACAGGCATTGCCAGTTAAATAACCAAGGCTTTTCTTGCTGTTTCTCTCTTCCTTCTGAAACAGCAGGAGTTTGTTTGTAGTGAATTGCTTAACTCATTTGCTGCCACTTAAACAAAGAAGGGAACCTGGCTGAAATTATAGGATATAACTGTAAAAAAAATACCCCTGCTGTTAGCAGACTAATGGTATGTAAGTCAGGCTGGATTGTTGCATGGAACCAACAGGCAGGAAGTGGGGGAAAGAAAGTATTACTCCTCCCATCTTCAGGTGAGGAACTGAGGAATGGAGTGGCTTGGGCAGGTCCTTGGGGGAATTTCTGGGAGCTGCTTACCAGTGTGAGAGAAACAAGGGTGTTGGTCTGGATAAAATAGTTAGAGAGATGACCTTGTACTGAGATTTCTGATGAAGAGTCAATCTTATCTTCCAGCAAAAGTCCAGTTATGGTGCCTTGATTTATCAGGGTTCCTTACCTTGAAGCATCTTAGATGTTTTGATTGCACCTTTTTGTTGAGACTGTCACAAACAGTGATTGCTGGAAATAGTATGAAATTCACTCCAAGTTCTCTACTCCCCATTCTTTCATTATTTATTAGCAAACTAGCAGTTCTGACCTTTCTTCAATCACATATAAACTACTTTTTCTCTTAATAGCTGAGCTGTTCTTAAAATAAAAATAAAAAATAAGGGAGAAAGTTCTTTCTTGATCTAGTTATTATATCAAACTTGAGGCTTGTTTTGACCCCTGTTAAGGACTTAGAATGAGTGGTTTCTGTCCCATACCACCAATTAAGCTTTTATATTTGAAACAGCCTGTTTGTTAAATTAAAGCCTGACATTAAATCAGCTTAAAATACAGAAACCACATTTCTATGAATCATCAATAGTACCCTGACAAGTGAGAGAGCGGAAGTCTTTTTAAAATTCCTGTTATATAAGGTACAAGGTTGCAGCTTTGAATAGCATCAAACCTATTTCCCCATGTATTTGCTTTAAGTGTTCTTCCCCCCCTCCCCTTTTTGGTATGTTAAGGGTCTTTTCTTTTGTTATCCAGAATGCTGATAAGTTAACAGGTATTGTTTGGGTTCATCACAGAGCTTCCCATGTCCTCTGAATATTTTGCAGTCCTGATACCAAATCTCCTGAAAAAGCAGCCATTTCCTTTCATGGTATTTCAGTTTTCCCCTTTAACTTGGTGCAGGCTTAGTTCAGTCTGAGGTGTTGGTGTGTTGTTCCAGCCAGGTTCTCAAATCCGTGTGAAATAGGGGACATGGTTGGGAGTCACTGTCATTTGGCATTTTCAGTTTGTCCTGTGTCAGTGGAGCTGTGGAAGTTTCTGCTGAGCCGCGGTGGAAGCAGAGCTGTGTTCCTTCAGTCCCCGGTGCTTCAGCCTAGAGCACTGAGCTTTTGCAATTCCCAGACAGTTCCAGGAGCTTTATGTTTCTCAGGAAGTGGGCCCTGCTTCTGCCCAAACTTCTGCAGCTGGGCATTTGTAAAGTCAGGATCCTCAGTGTAGACTGGCATTTTATCCTTGAGGAGCTTGGGACAGCTGAGCTCATAGCAAAGATCGCTGTATCCAGAACGAGAACGTGGTTTTTACTTTGTACCGTTCCTCTGCATTCCTGTCTGAAATGTGATCTGCTCTTTGACTTTCCCAGCAGGTGAAGAAGTTACAGATCTGAAGAGGCAAGCTGTGGAAGAAATGATGGATAGGATTAAAAAGGGAGTTCACCTGAGACCAGTCAACCAGTCAAGCAGGCCTAAAACAAAGGTTTGGAATAAGTAGCAGACCAATAATTTTAGCTAAGTACAGTAATTTACACTGAAAATAAACTTTTCTGTTAAATATTCGGAAGACTACATTTTCCTCCCCTCATTTACTTTGCTTGATTTTGGATAAAATGAATTAGAGCAGCATATACCTGAAGAACAGAAAAAAAAGCGAAGGCAGCAGTAAGTAAATAAAGGCCAGTTTCTTTGACACGAAAAAGAAGCTGGTAAACAAACAGCTGCTAAGAAACAAAAAGCACAGAGAGAATACCTGAAGTGGTTGAAAGGGGTGATCAACAAGTAGGCTGCAGTAGCACTTTTTTTTCTTTTATGCAACACTTAGACCTAATACCTGAATGTGGCTACTGTAAAACATTGCTTACCTCCTGCACAAAAGCATGATCTTTATGTATAGCCTGTGATTCACAGTGCCGAGAGCTGGGGCTCTTCTCTTCATCTGAGTAAGGAGATAGATGGAATGTTAGCCCTGTGCCCAGGGGAGGAGGGGGCAGAGGAGCATCACACACCCACAGGGCTGTGCAGCAGCCCCTGTGTGAGGTCTGTCTGCAGGTGCAGAGTCTGTCCTGGGCCATTTCCCGTGGCTTTAAACATCCGTGTGTTGTGTTTGTTTACAGCCAGAAACACCAAAGCCCTCTGAAAGTGCAATGAAAGAACTAAAAGGGATTCTGGTAAGACAACTTTCAGCTTATATTTCATTTTCTTCTACTTGAGCTGCCAGGGCGTTCTGTGCAAAGTGTGAAACTTCAGCATTTTGGTTTGAAGGCATAGAGCAGTTTTGTAGCAAATCCCCCAGTTCTACCTTTGACTTTGGTTTGACTTAAGGATGGTTTTTGTCTTGCTAGGAGAATTTGTTTTTGCACTCTGCTCTGGGTTTGTGTGCTTCTGCCACTAGAGGGGATTTTGTGGTCTCCGTCTGCCATAGATCCTTTGGAAACTTTCCAAATACTCACAGTGGGGATGCTTAGGGATGGACAGGCAGCTGAGTATCTGTATCTAGTCCAAAGTAAAGCCCCTGGACTGCACGTATAGTGAATGTAGAGCTGTCCTCATCAACTGGTCTCTTTCCTGTGGCACCAGATTTCTTGTTAGCGTAGGTGAAGTCTAAATAGAGCAATAGCTCTGTTCTGTCTGCAGTTATATGTAGAAAAAATGGATTCTGAATAGCTGTCCATATAACCCCACAAAATAAAAACATTAGGCATGTTTGGTCCAGCTGAGAGCAAAATGCTTCACTTCCACAGAAGGTGAAGCTAATCATTCTCATCATCCTGTGGTTAAACAGCCCTTGTAAAAACCAGTTCAGTGGTGTTTTGGGGGATGCAAGGCAGTACAGCAGAGTGTAGCCACAGCCTCCGCTGTGATTTAAAATCACCGGTGGGGCACCAGTGATGTGTTAAAAGTTGCTGTTCTCCAGTCATGTGAAAGCAGGGGAAGAAGGGAAGAAATGATCTAGAGAGTCACCAGACCTTAATGCTGAGCCCTAATTAGAGGGACATATAATTAAAAGCAGGGGTAAATAGGAAAGGAATAAAATGCAACACTGAGACTGTGCTTTAAGCAGAATTCCATAATTACAGGAATAGTGGGATGTGCTGTTTGGACCAGTGAGGGTTGGACAGAGCTATCCTGCCCAAGGTCCTTTCGTTCTCTAATAGCTGTTTTATTTCTTCAGCACTGTGTCACTGACATCAGGGGAGACTTGACTGTGCACTTCAGAGGGAGCAGAGAGAAAACTTCAGGCACTGCACTTCTATGTCGGGCTCGGTGCTTTTGAGCCTTTCAGGGTATTTGCAGTGCAAGACAAACTGTATAAAATGCAGCTCCAGTCTATTCTTGAGAGCTGTGATTATGCACAGTCAGACAACAAACATGGGGGTGGAATGTGATGGAGTAAACATTTGTTGTTACTATGCTAATTATGCATTTTGTGTAGACCTCCATATAATTGTTACAAACAAAACACATTTATGTTGTGCAAATTCCAGAGTTTGAGTGGCTTCCTTTTTTAAGTTGCTTTTGTACATGTACATTTGTACAGATCTGGAGCATACTACTAATGAATAACCTGCTCAGTTAAATTTCAAATAGTTTTGAAGGAAAAGTTTTTCACTTCTAGGCAGGAGTGAAGAATTAAGAGTTTCTTTCCAGGGCTCCTGAAAATAGCACAGCTTTTGCAACTTGCAGTGACATTTCCTTTTGTCCTTGGCTATTTCTGCTCAGAAGTTATGTGCTTATCAACAAAAGATGTCAATAGAATGTTATTTATGGTCTGGAAAAATGCTATATGAGTCTGACATGTTTTGGAAGGCTGAATAAACAAGATTTATGGGAAGACTCAGAGGGAGAATGAAATAGTATATAGGTACCAAGTTTTCAGTTGAATTGTAAACATTTTCGGGAAATTTTACAACCAAGTGGGTTCTGATTCAGTAACTGACAGTTGTGAGTTGGGAAATGCATGCAGTGTGCACTAAATGCAAGTTTAAATTCCTGTAGGCAAGTTTGTGAAGTTTCAGGCATTGCTTGAAGCCTCTTTTCCTCCCACCTCAAGAAAAGTGCTCCTGTGCTTTCAGCTTCACTGATACTGCATGCTAGCCTTGGCATAAGGCAGTAATAGCATTTATTTCTGTTCTGGATGTATAAAAAACAGTTTCAACTTGAGATCTAACTCTGTGCAAAAGAAACCTTGAAGTATGTAGACATAGGGTCAGGTTCATGGCAGATCAGCTACATTATAAGGTATAATATGCTGCAGTTATAGCTGGTAAGTACTGACTTTGGCAGCTACATGTACACACCAGGATGCAGCAACACAGGACCATGCTAAAATATAAACCCCACTGGAGCAGTAAAAGATGGATCTTTGGCTTTTTGCTAACAGAGGTTAATTTTGTACATGGTAGCTCTCCAGCAGTTTTTTAAGATCCTTTAAATGTTAAGGTGGAGGAAGCTGGCAGTTCCCTGCAAACATCAGAATTTGTTCATTAGTGATCCAGAGCATCTCTCTTACGCCTGATATCAACCCCCTAACGTGTAGTAAGTGTGGTTTATCCCTACATCATCAAATCCAAGTGAGGGTGGGGTGGTGAGCCGATCCCAGATGCTCCTGTTGTACCAATGGAAGAGCTTGGCACGTTGCTCTGGAACTGCAGTGGGAGAGATCCTGAAGTTGTGCACATGAGCTGCTTGGCAAGGCATAATCTGTCCTCTGAGTTTCTCATGCCTATTTCTTGCTGTAGGAAACACTGAATAAATCCACCAGTTCCCGAAGCTTGAAGTCCCTTGAAACAGACAGTGGTGAAACAGAGCTGGAACGAGTCCTGCGACGCCGGAAAGTGACCACTGACCAGGACAGTGGCAGTAAGTGCTGGACTCCAAAGGAGTCCTCTTCCTCTCCCTGCATTAAGTGACTCTTGAAGCTTTACATTGTCTCCAGAGCACTGCCATTGCAGCCATTGTGGAGAACTCCACCTTCTTCTACAGTGACTCCCTTCCCTGTCTCACCTGTCGCTTTTCATCCCCTTTTCTCCAAGAGACGCTTCTGTCAGGATTTTCTGCTCACACAGACACAAACTCAGAGTCCTCTTTCCAGCCTGGAGCTCAGATGGTATTGCTGCAGTTATTGCTTGAATCTACTGTGAAAATACTCCTGAAAGTAATGCTAGCCAGAGAAATGAGATTTAGGACTTGTGATTTAAATTAACCTCTGCTGACCAGGCGTCTGCAGTTTTTATGTTGTGTTTATGTTTTTATTGTCATCTTCTGAAAGAAACTGTTGATGTTCTGCTTGGCTACAAACACAGTTTGTGCAAGTGTAAGTCCATGCCACGGCTGGTGCAGCTGTGGCTGGTTTGAATGTCACTGTAGAGTTTTATCTTGGACTTTGCAGACAGTTCACTGACTCCTCATTAGTACTGAGAACAGGCTTTTCTGCAGCCAGGCTGGGAGAGCACCAAAGTTGTGCCTGGGTAGGGTTGTTTGGGCAGCAGGACTTAGCACCCCAGAAGGCAGGAGGATCAACATAGCAAGTGCTGCCTGCGGTACAGGAAAGGGCAAATCTTGGTGGGGAGAGCAGAAGCTGCAAATGTGGTATTTTGATATTCTCTTGCACCGGACGCTGTTCATTAAAATTCAGTTTTGATTTCTGCAGTTAGCTTGAGTTCTGCTCTGCTCATGTGTTGTTTCTAGACCAATCTGGATAACAGAAGCATTAAACTTTCTTTGGATTTTAGGTCCCACCGGAATCTTGGCCACCTCAGAATCAAAGTCTCTGCCTGTGCTGGGTTCGGGAGCCAGTGCCCCACAGGCAGCATTGAACAAGAAGGACATGGAGACAGAATTCACTTCCAAAGTACCCAACTCAGGTCCTGACCCTAACCAGCCTAAGGGTGCTACGGGCTCCAAGCCTACTTTACAGTAAGTACAATATGGATTTCTAGATATATTGTAGTACAAGATGTGTTTAGGTGGTGTGTTTTGAAAGCGATTTAATACCAGTTTTGGTTAACAAGATAAATGTACAGTCTGCAGCTGTTTACCACTGACTCCTCAAATAATCTGCAGTCTCATGTCAAAGGAGAAATCAAATTCTCTGGAATAAAGTTCTTTTCCTCTAAAACCTGTGAACATCCTTCAAAAAAAGTTCATCTTCTCTGTCAAAAAAAAAACCAAACTCATGAGATTTTGAAGAATAACAAGTTTGAGATTTTTTTCCGTATCCTGAAGAGGGATGATAGTTATATTGTTAACTCTTGATTAAAAGTAGTTCTGGCAAATATTTTAAAAAATACAATCATGTGAGTCATCTGGGTCTATATGCTGGTGTGCAGGGCAGTTTCTGTTGAACCAAAACAAGTCCTGACTATTACTCTTAAAAATTTTTTGGTAAAAATTTTGAATTACCGTGAAATCTCAAGTTTAACAAAAAAAAAATAGTGTTATGTTTGCACAGATGGGCAGCAGAATCTTTCATCACAGCAGACTGAAGACCTGAAACCAGCATCAGAGTTAAACCTACGTCAGCAATATTTATTGCAGACAGATTCCCTGGAGGATTGGTTTATTCTCCAGCAATACCAGGCTCCTTTTGGAATTACTCTGTGCACTTGCTTCGGTTCGCTTGCCAGGTTGCTTGTCAGTTTGTCACTTGACGAAAAGGAAATAGATGAGACAAATCAGATTGGCAGAATATTGCAGTTATGGTTAATTAAACTTCTGATTTACTGCTCTGTCAGTTAGAAAATACCACCAGTACCAATTCTAGCAAGTCTCCATTGCTTTGTTCAGAGAAGCAAGTCATGACAAATGAGCTGAATATTCAGTTTGCGTCTATTTTTGTGAACTGATACTTCACTCTTATGCAGGTTCTTTCATCATTTATTGTTGAGTGGATAAAGACCCCAATTTCCTTTTGTGCTCTACAGTTGTATTTAATTCCCACGGAGAATTAAAAGCAGAATGCTGTTTTCAACCACATGTATTTTCCCCTTTTATTTCATGGAAGTATCCTTAGAAGAAAGTTGATCTTCATTTTAATTTTATCAGAAAGATGAAGATCTGTTCAGCAGTTAATTTGACATGAATAATGCCATTGCATTTTCTTGAATGCCTACCCTGACAGAAAGGTGAGGTTGTTCCTGAAAAATGTGTTTGTAGTTTGTGGATTTCTACAATTTTGAACAAACCAGAAAATACAAGCAACTCCTGCCACCTTTTGTGTACCTTTATTCCACTGAACTAAGTGGAAATTGCATTTACAAGAAAGGAAATGAAATAATTGCAGGCCCCAAGGTCTCGCAGAATGCGTGGTGAATTGACAGTGAAAAGGATCTTGTGTTGACAGTCACAGTTGTTATGTGTTATAAAAGCATATGTGAAGCTCAATTTATTTCTCAGCTTGCCTATTCTGTGACATCCTGAAAGACACATTTCACTTTAATTTATCTGTTTAAAGCATTAAAACAAATGTGATGGGCCAGAGTCCTTAGTGCTGCAGGGCATCCTTGCACTGAGTCACTGCTGCAAACCTGCTTGATTGGGAACACTCATCCTTAGGGATGGTTTTCCAGCGAGAGGGAAGGTGCTGGGGCTCTCCTACTCGTGTGTGGCCAGGCTGGCAGGAGGAGCAGGGATAACCTGCAGGCCCCATACCACGTTGCAGTGCAATTGGTTTCCTTTCCTCTCCTGGCTGCTGTTTGCAGCAGAGGTTGGTGGAAGCAGCCTCCAGACTCTGAGGTGTATAGGAAACAGGGCTCCTTGGAAGCAGGCAGCAGAGGGGAGTTCATTTGGCCAGCAGGTCTGACAACGGGGCTCTGTAATTAGGCAGTTTTCTGGGCTTGCCTGGAAGCAGCTTAGCTTGGATCAGCAGAGCACTTCTGAAGCGAATCTCGCTGTTGTCAGCGTTTGCTATGCTTTGATTTGTATTCTGGAGTGTTCTTAGTGCATCCTGGATCCCTGGAATCATTGCATGAGTGAAGCTAAACCAGGGAATGTTATCGATCCTTTTTAGGTGTCCTGGGGGGGGCAAACAAGAGCTGGTTCAGTGAATCACCCTGGAACGCGTGCTCTGAAGCAGGAGCTGCTTCCCTTCACACTGTGCTCCTGTTGCACCACTCCACTCCCTAAAGGAGCCCGTGTTGACTGAACAAACAATGCCCTGCCTGGACTGGATACCCTACATGAGAAATCCTCTTCTCCTTATTCACACCTGAGGTTAAAGGATGCAGCTCCCTCATCATTTGCAATTCCTTGAAATCCAACCAAGGCGTGACATCTTCATCTGTTAGCAGCAGCCGAGCAAACCTTTCCCATCACAGGGGAGGACTGCATGTCTCATAATTGCCAGGTGTCTCTTGCAGGGCAGGGTTTGTTCTTTTTTCTTCACCTAGATTTTAATGTACAGCTTGCTATAGAAAACCTGAGTTTAGAACCCCTAGGTGAGGTTTTTTTATTTCAGTGCAAGAGGTTCTTGTGTGTCTGAAGCCATTAAGGAGATGGTTTGGAATGTGTGAAATTTTGCTGAGGTGGTGCTTAGGGGGGAGACGTCAGTAATGTGTGTCCTGTAGAGAAACAGGCCTTACCTCAGTGTGCAGGTAACTTCCTCTGCAGATCTCTTCCCCAGTGTTTAACCCAGCATGAGTGTAATTCTGTGACAACCGCTTAGAAGAGGTGACAATTTATTTTCCTTGGGAGCAAAGAGAGTTCCTGTGACCCCCTGCGGTGTGTAGGCACAGAAGGGAAAGGTGTGTCTGGCTCTGCCCCTGGGTTTTTGGTTGTTTGGTGGGGTTTTTTTCAGCACTTGGTAAACATTGTGTTTCTGGGGTGCAGAGTTCTCTGCTGACAGAGTGCACTACAGAGAGGGTTAGTCTTAATCTGATGATTTTATACAATTAAAGGATTTGTCCTCCCTCTCCCGGCTGTAATCTTAGTACCCCAAATCATCTACCAGCTCTGCAGGGAGCAGCTCAGCCTCAGCTGGACTGAACTGCAAAGGTTTTCCAGTGCAGTTTGAACATGGGCAATTTAGTTTGAACTACAGAGGAAGAAAACAATGAGATGTTCTGGAAGCTGGAGGTGTCCTCAGTTTTAACTGTTTTAAAAGCTACTGAGACATTTTTCTTAGGTTGTACTCTTCGTGTGCCCTCTCAGTGCAGGCAGAAGCTTTCCAAGATTCTTCATTTAAGTAAATTTTCTGATCTTTTTGAGCTTTTTCAAAAAAAGCACCTGAAAATGGGAATGATCTCCATGCTAAAGATGGTCTGCAGTTCTGTTCTGCTGGCTGCTGTGTTGACCACCTTTGTGCTCAGCTGGATTTAGCAGGGGCATTCTGCAATGGAGAAGGTTTCTTGCACTTCCTTCACAGATGTCTGGTGTTGCAGGTAGCACTGGTACTGTCAGAGTAGGGAACAGAGGGCTAATTCACCAGGGAATTATATTCCCTATAATCTCTGTTGGACAAATACTGGTAGTAGTGTGATGGAATTCTTTGTTCATCTAAGACTTTCAAAACTTGGAACTGGTGTATTTTTTACTGTTGCTCAGTATTAGCCTGTGGTCTCCTCTAGTTTATTCTCCTGCCTTGTTAAGAATTCTGAAATAATAGACACATCTGCAATTTTTGCTTTTATTCTCAATGAATACTGACATAAAATTCTGTTTTCTAATGGATACATATTACCATGATCTTACCATGATTTCATGAATAGAGCACCGACCCAGGTTAAATAATGCCAAGGTTCTAATATTACCACAGGAAACAAAGAAAATCCAAGTCTCAGTTGACAATGTGATCCTTAGTTTGTCCTTTTGTACTCCTACTGTAAATTTTATGCAAAGGTCACAGCAGTGCAGTGCTAGTTCACAGACTTTAGTAACCCTTTAGTATTTACACCTTCTGTAGGTTCTGCAACTATGTAAACAACAGATTGCTTCTGGTACTCTTACGTAACAAAGCATGCAACATTGCAAATCTCATAGAATTAATCTCAAATGCATTTATCGTCTAAATCTATATTTCACAATGCAGATTTGATGTGTTTAGTCACGGAAATATACGCACACTCGTGAACAACTGTGTGTGAATGAGTACAGTAGAACTAGGGTCTCAATTTCTGGCTTAAATAGATAGTTGGACAAATAACAAGAATATTGATAACAGCATTAACGATCTTAATGAGGGAAGAGCTTTGCATAGAACTAAATGCAAATACCTTGGCTGGACAAAATTGAGTTGTTCAGAACTGTGGCAAACTCTGTTTTTACTCATTGCTTTTCTCAGCTTTATTTGTAGGAATAGATGCTGTTTTTTGAAAGGAAGCACCAAAATTACGTTCATTCTTCGCTCTGAAACATTCTGCTCTTGACAAACTGTTGAAAGTAAGCTGTGAATACCTGGTAAATAGGGTTAATATTTTTTAACAATGCCTCAGCTGTAACAGCAGCATTATCAGGCTGGGGCTGCACCAGTGTGAAGGATTTGAAGAAGGCAGTACTGGTACAACAAAGTTGGATAGTAATTCTTATTTTTATGCTGCAAACACTGATTTAATCACCGGTTTTCTCCATTAAACTACTTTATATCGACATCTTTCATTTTTCTGTCCTTTGAAGGTGGTAAATATGATTGCCATTTTATCCATTTTTGTTATAAATGAAACAGACTTCAGAGCGTTTGGCTGTGCATCAGTTGTTGGAATGCTGCCATACACTAATGCAGACTCCCCACTGTGAGCCCAGTGAAGAATTATACTTTGATTCACCAGATTGTATTAAATAGTCCAGCTGTTGGGATTTGAAAGATAGTTACCTCCAAAGTGAAATAAAAATGAACTTGGCATTTATGGCTTTGACCATTTTTATAGTGTTGGGCAATCAGCTTTTCAAAAGTAGCACTTTTTAAAATAACCCTCTTCTGGTTACACTGCTTTAAAAAGTTTAATTTGCTGTAACATTCAAAATACTCTACCTTGTATTTTTCTGGAATGATTGACAACTTTTGCATAAAATAAGCATTATTTTCCTTTTGAAATCACTAGCTTCTGATGATAATCAAATGAGTCTGAAACTGTACCTATTAGTGCCAATTTCTGCATTAATTAACTTATACCAAAATTCTAATGTTAGAGACAATTCTTGTAATTAAAGCTTGAACATAGAAGTTCATTTGCTCTATCCAGCGCTGCAGCAGCAAGCTGAGTAAATTCTTTCTGAAATGGAAAGTGCAGCAACTGTTGTTTCTGTGATATTTTTTTGGTTTTAACCTGTTCATTTACTCTCTCCCCCATCAGGTGGGAGCTGGTGCAGTCCCCATCCAATGTTCTAATTGTTGGGTGGGGTGACCTCTTTCTTGTTTGTCATTTTCTTTAGGACAGAGACTGTCACAATAAAGGGCAGTTCATGGCAGATGGATCCTGTAGCTGAATTTCTTTCTCTGGCCTCCAGTTGATTCTACTTTTTCCTATCAAGGGTGCTGCCTTACCAGTATGGAAAACTGTTCCATATAAATAAGCATGAAAATTAAAAAAAAAAAAAGGGAAAAGGAGGGAGGCAGAAAGGCTCTGGACAAGCCAGTGCAGTGCGTGTAGGACCTTCCAGCTTGGGGGACTTGAGCAGCTGCCCAGTTTGTGGCTCTGTGGGTGCGGACAGTGCATCCCTACTGGTGTGTAAGGCCCTGCCTAAGGATGGGCCAATACAATGTGGCTGGCGTCCCTGAGCCTGCCCAGCCCCGAGCCTGCCAGCACTGGGCTGATAGGCTCTGGGGGCTCAGGCTCTGGAAGGTTCAGGCTCTTGGTGGGCTCAGGCCCTGGAAGGCTCAGGCTTTGAGGGGCTCAGGCTCTGGGCTGACAGGCTCTGGAAGGTTCAGGCTCTGGGGGGCTCAGGCCCTGGAAGGTTCAGGCTCTGGGTGGCTCAGGCTCCGGAACGCAGGGTGCAGGAGGCACCAGCCTGTGCTCTCAGGCTCTCTGTCTGCCCACCCAGCAGGGTTAAGGTGGCAGTGGGAACACCCCAATCTGCCACTTGTTCAGGTCGAGCATTCCCAGTGTTTGCCATGTTCTCTGCTGGTGCATTCCAGCTAATCTAAGGATTTGCCTGCATGTTTTCAACACCAGTACAAAGCTTCTGAATACAGACAAGTGCTTTTAGTGTTCGTAGGCTGATGCCAGCTTTGACAAATAACCCAGGTGTCTCTGACCTTTCCTTCCTCCCCGCTCCGAGGCTTTTTATCCACATGAGTCCCTGTACTGCAAACAGTGGTGGTGTAACCCCATTTCTGCAGCACAGAGTGTGGGTCAAACACCCCTGATAGTTCAGCAAACCCAGCAGGTGAATTTCCATAAATCATTAGCGCTTGCTCCCAGTGAGACCAGCAGCAGGCAAGGGAGCACCTGGTTACACTGTGCCTCAGAGTCGTGCAGTGCAGCCCCAAGCAGGTGGCTCTGGGATAGAGGTGTGGAGAAGCCATTTTTCAGTGCTTTGTGAGTTCGTTTTTCATCTTCCATGCCTGGCTTAACAAATGGTCCAGGAGGGGGAATGTGACTGTTGCATTTTGTGCACTGCTATCTGTACATAACAGCTGTTAAATCCATAAATCTATTTATTAGCTTAGCAGACCCGTCTTCGTCATATGTGCTAACAGAAATGCTTTTCTGTGTTTTTATGCTCTTCTGAGTATGTCAACTGTCATTTGTATTTATATATTTATTCTTTTTCTTCTAGATCAACTAGTCACACAGAATTTACAAGAAAAGCTTCTAGCAGTGAAAAAGAGACAGAATCTGTGGTAGTTTTAGATCCTGTGTCCACCAGTGGGGATCAAATGTCCGAAAACGCCCTGAACCAGAACAAAGTGAAAGAGGAAAAAAGCAAGCCACTGCATAAAGAAACTAACGTTGGGAAAATAAAAGAAACAGATAGTTCTAACTGTTAATTGTTACTCTGCAAGGCTGTACCTTTTGGGAATCATTATCTGGACATGTGAATTGCTTAGGTGTGTTGCTAGGGGCCACGGTCTGTACTCCAGACAGAAATAATACAGATTGAAATGGTCTTTTGTATGCAGTTTTTGTTACATGCACTGAAGTGTTAAATAACTGTGTGTCACTCAAAATCCCTTTCCCATTTTAATTTTGCAGGTACGGTTATTAATTTCTTAGATAGTGTCAGTTACCTTTAAAAATGGATTTGAAGAGGCTTTTTTAACTCTTCTTTTATTGAGAAGATGCCTTGTTAAAGGTCTGTTCCAAAGCTTGCCAGAAGCCCCTTGCATCCCTCTTGAGCTGGACAGGTTTGGGTTAGACCCTGTAAGTGATTACACCTTCATCAGCTTCAGTATGGGGGGTGTTACAAATTATTAATAAAAATGTGTTTAGACACATTGCTCTAAAAATATTTTGATTTCCACTTCAAGCAAGATCTTGTTGGTCCCCTGACTGCTGTCCCCACACAGGGAGGAAATGAAAAGCACAAGCACAACCCTTCTGTCTCAGATTGCCAGGGGACAGAGACTGAAAAGCAGAGGCAGTGCAGCATCTCACTGTGGTACCAAGATTTTTTGCAGTGATAGCCAGAGTCAGGGGTTTGTGGGCTGGGACTGGTGCTCTCATTTGGGTTAAAAGCTTTGCAGAGGAGGACTTACTCCTAGGTTTTGTTTCAATGTTACACAGCAGCTTTTGGAACTGCTGCGGCTGGAGTCTGTTTTTACTGCTGCACAAAAATAACTTGCCTTAGGCTCCAGTGGATATGGGCTGCGTTTGGGATTCATTCTACGACTGCAAGTTATTGGGAATCATCAACATTCGGAGAACTCCCAGCTGAAAGCTCACAGTCCTAACAAATGAGCCCTTGCTTTGAACCTGGCACACACTGGTGGCATTAATTTCTTTACTAGGTGACACTTCAGGTGTCTGTATTTGATAACACAAATCCCAGTTTCCCTCAGCCCTTATTTCCTATGATGACGGTAAGATGGGAACATCATTGATTTGCTCCACTGCCAATTCACATTCCATTATAGTCTCTTTAAATTCAACACAGTATCATTCTTTTATAATGAACAAATGGAATCAGGGATTTACCTAGATTGGTGTAACTGAAATTGGGTGGGCACGTACTTGAATGCACTTGGATTCTTTTTTATTTAATTATTTGAAACAGTGATAGTATTGAAGGATGAATGTTCTGAGTTTGTTGGTTTGGCTCTGCATGCAACTGTCTGGTGCTTTTCCTAAAAATAAAATGATAGTAATGAGTGTGGTGGTTTCACATCTATTTTGGTGGTTTTTGCATGTTTGCTACGAAAATCTTGGACTTGATCTAATTACTGAATTACATACAGTTCAAAAACTTGAGGAAATTTGTCTCTCATTGATATTTTAATTTCTTGGGGGCAGTTGGTTCTGGTTGTTAATTTCTCACTTAGTTGTCTGTTACACTGAATTTAAAATGCAAAATTTCATATATGTATTTTTTCCTCAAATTATTGCTGCTGTATTATATGTTCAAATTTTCAAATTATACAAAACCCCAGAAGTTTTTCAAGAAGCATTTCTTTTACTTAAAACTGTTTTGTTACCTAGAACATAAATTATTTCTTTAACTTTTCATTGTTGCTTATTAAAAAGACTCCTGACAAGTTTCCCAGACCTTGTGGAATTGACTTGTTACTCCCTGCTGCCGACTGGAGCAGGCTTCCTAGTGATGCCAGTCACAGCTCTGTGCCCAGCATTTGGGGTTTGCACTGATGCAGTTGTCCTGAGGGCTACAACTGGAGCAAAATCTCCTTTGCAGGCTGGATCCCAGGGCAGTATTGGGAGGGTGTGGGGGGATGGAGCAGCATAACAGTCAAGGCCTTTGTTTTTTGTAAAATGTGGAAATGAGGTGTTCTGGGGTTTTTTTGTTTGTTTTTTTGTTTTTTTTTTACTGTTTGTCAACAGCTTGCTCTTTGTATGGAGGGAGATTCTGATTTTCTCAAAACAAACATTTAGTTTTGGACTTAACACAGCAGTATTTGTTTTGTCAATCTGTAAACGCAGCACAGAATTTTGTGGTATTTTCAGACTATAGTCACTGCTCAGTTCATTTGGTTTCAGCTGAAGGCAATGGTCCCTGGGAAAAGAGAGGCCAGTATTTTAAGTCTCTTAGAGATATTTGGCTAAACTGCTTGAAAATAAATGGGTTTAGGAAAATTGAATATATGAGTTTCTTAGTAAAATGTTTTCTCTTAGAAATTTTCCCGAAGTTAATTGTTGACAGCCTGGGTTAGTGTGCTGTTCTCTGGGAGTTGAGCAGGCAGGCTGTGAACCTGCAGGGCTGGCTGAGAGCTGTGGAGGCAACTAATCCTGCTCTGGGGCAGGAAGCACATCAGGAAGTTGTTCTTTTGGCTGTGATTCTTCAGCAAAATCAACGAATTCAAGTTTTGCTTCACCTGAAATAGAAGAGAAGAAAGCAGCTCATGGTTGCTCTAATCCAGTTTGTTGTAATGTTCTCTGGGGCACACAGATGTTTTGAAAATGTCACGTGATGCTTACAAGAGTTGGAACACCTTTAAAAGTCTGTTCCTTAGAAAGGAAGGAACGCTTTGATTACAGGATCAGAACATGGTGCACAGCAGCCTGAGCTGGGATATTATTGCATTTCCTTTCTTCACTGATCATCTCACCTTGCTGCCTCACTTTTTTCCCTCTGCACTGGTGCTCTTGCAGAAGTTCCTATCAGCTGTCTGCCTCGTCCCTGCCTCACTCCCTGTCCCAGTGTTGATCCCATAACTAGCAGTTCACTAACTGTTACTGCCACTAACAGGTCTCACTGGTTTTTCCCAGCTCTGTGACTCCTCCACCCCTGCCCTCAGCACCAGCTCCCTGTTTTGCCCCACACTCGATGCCCGCCCCGCCCCGAGTGCCCCAGCCCTGTGTCACCGCGAGGTGCCCCGGCGGGAGCAGGTCACACAGCCGTGCAGGTGGAGCTGTGCCGGCACATCACCGCCACCGGGGCTGCCCCAGCGACTCGTGCGAGAGGCGCCAGGCAACGGGAGAGCCTGGACTCGATGCTCCCGAGCCCGGTGCAGGCCCCTCACACACTCTGGGGGCACTCCTGATGGGCCAGTGTCACCTCCCAGCCATGAGCCACTTAGAGTGCCCTCGGCACGGGCTCTCCCGAGTATTCCCAGCTCCAGCCCAGCCAAATGAAGAGCTTGGTATGCAGCTCAGACCTGCTCTCACTATTGCCCTGCTGTTGATTTAGGTACTGGATCTTATTTCTGCCAAATGATTAACGGTGTCGGGGATTGTTGCTGTTTCATTTCATCAGATATAGGTCTAAATATTTGTCAGACTCGAGAGCCTTTGTTTACACTATACTGTTTGAGGAGGGAATATATTAATACTGCCGAGGCAGTTAAAATTCATAGTTCTATAATTATCTGTCTTATTTTTGAAAAGTGCATTCTGTGAAACTACTTTTTTTTTAGCAAAAAAAAGAATTTCTATGTTTCTATATTTTACGATGATTATTTATGAGCAAGGGGGAGATTTCAAAAAGCTCAGAATATTTTCAATAAAAAAAATTTCAGCTAAAAACTTTGTTCTATAGCGTGCATGTCAAGTGCTGCTACCGTATGTGCAGGACATTGAAAATTATTACAAACAAGAGGGTAAAATGACTTAATTCTGCTTTGTGTTTCCTTTTCTTAGGCATAATACAATTCCTGCAAACCCTTTCCTTCCTTTCTTCCTCTCCTTGTCTCTCTGCCTCCCCTTCAGACTTCGTGTCTTTATTCTGGCTTGATTGATACCTGAGCAAGTGAGAAGTGGCTCTAATGAACTGTTAAGCATTTAACAGTGCCTTGGTACAGTGTAAAAAGAAGATGCAGATCCTGAAACAGGCAGGCAGATGCATACAAGTGGCTAAGGCTGAATGTGCATCGTCAGCTTGGGGTTTTCTTGGGTTTTATTTAAGGCTTACCCACGCAATTGTAGCTTTCCAAACACATTTTGCTGGAAATGTAACGTACAAAAGAGGGTTGTGAAATGAAGTTTTGTTAGCAATATATGTTTAGAGCCTCGCGGGAGGTGGGGTATTTGGCCTAAAATTCCATTTTGGCAGCTTTTCGACACGTTATATGCATGGTTTTTTGTTTTGTTCCTTTTGCACCGTGGGCTTCAAGACTCCAACCAATTAATTGTGGAAAAAAAAGCTTAATGTAGGCTACTCCTCAAGAAGGGGTCTATTTTAACATTCAGTAAACAGATAATCCATTAGGACAACAATATACATTGTGGCAAGTGCTATCCTAGGTTTTTTTTGTCAGCCCTTATTTATAGCCTTTTGATTTCGCTTCCCTCCTGGGGTGCAGTTTCAATCATTCTCCCTCCAATCTTTGTGCCCGCATTCATGGCAGGCTGAAAACAAAGTAAGAAAGAAGCTCGTACGCAGCGCTCCATTCGCGGCCAGTTCCTCCGCTATAGCCAGCAGCCGGTTGTATTTGGCCACCCTTTCTCCGCGGGAGAGACCTCCCAACTTGAGAAACCTGGCACCCAGGCCGACAGCCTGCAACGAGAGAGGGCCCGTGGTAAAACCCCGCACTCGGGGAAGCGAAGTCATTCCCAGTAATTAAACACGGTATCCTACGTCTCATTTAACACCCTCGTCTCTCCGCAGAGAGAAACCGGGGAAATAAAACCTCTCGATGAAAGATCTGCCAGATGCAAACAGTAATTTTCGCTGGCATATGAAATGAAATTTTATTTGCAAATGCTTAAATATAGTAGTGTTAAGAATTTTTGCCTAAAATATTGTTACTATGCAGGAATGTTTTAAGTAACTCACAATTTTTTATAAACTAAAGCAAGCAAATGGATCATACACACTTTTAAATATACTCTCTGCTTTGGCAAATTTCCTGGGTGTTCTCTTTAAACTCAAAAGAATAACCACTCTCTGTAGGGAAAAAAAACCAACCCTCTAGAAAAAGCCCATTTTGTAAAATGTTGTTTCTTTCTCAAGCACAAAAAGGCTTTCTCCTTAAAAAATAGTACATGTTAAAAGCAGTATTTTTGCAATTCTGCAATTGAACAGCTTTCAATACTTACCAGATCCACGAGGCTCTCATCTGAAGATTCTCCATCTGGACTTCCTAATATGGTAATATGTCTTTGACCTATATATAACGGGAGGGAACACCTTCATTAGGGTATATTTTATGTATTTGGCACAGAAATTGTTTGGGCTTCTCGTTCTTTTTTAACCCTTGGGCCATCCAAGCTTAAATACAAACAGGAGTAAAACCCACCTCATAAAAATGTAAACTGTTAGCTTGCTATGTTAGCATTCTGTTTTATTTTCAGAAGGATAATGGAACATCTAACATCCTGTCCTAGTCTCTGTCTCTCACTGATCTGTCTGATCAGGCTGTGCTATTTATTTTAAATGTGCTCCTCACTATAGTAATGATTTTTCTTCACTGTTAAAAAGAATTTACCATCCTGACGGAATGAAATCTTTTAGTTGCTATTTACTCGCTTTGATACAGAGATTCTAGGTGCTTTTAAGGAACAAGGAAAAAACTAAATTTGTCCATCTATTCCTTGGGTATAAAAATGAATAAAGAAAATGTGATACAAAGAGAAATCTCACATATGAAGCTGCACAGGTTCCTAGTACTGTTACCACAAACGCTCAATAATATGTAGTCAATAACCTATGTAAATGCAATTCTAAGCAGTTTGTAATAGTTTGAATTTTTAAATTATTAATGCTAAAATTATTCAAAATTCACATGAATTGATCACATCTCTCATTTTCTTTAATTCTAATATCTAACTGCATGACACTTAGCTGCAGTGTCAAAGGGCATCCACGTTCAAAATATTCACAGTGTATTAACTGACTGGAGTTGAAGCTTGAATGCTGTTTTAAGCCCCTTGACAGGGATTTGTGAATCAAAACTTGAATTTCAGTTTCTTCTGACAAGCGCTTTCTAAATCAGAAGTGTCAATAATTAAATAGAAAGATGTAATATTTACAGGCGTGGCTCGTAGGGTTTGGTTTCAGCCTTTCCCCCCCTCTACTCACCATCGAGAATTCCAGCAAGTTCTATGAGGTCTGATACCTTGGTTTGGTTAATGTATTTTAGGACAACACCACTGCACGTTGCTATGTTTATGTTTTGGTCAGTTTTGAGTTTGGAAATATGTGTGGCAGCATCTTCAGCAATCAGGTAGCATTTGGAACCAAGGGCACAACAGATGCTACTCCACTGTTCTCTGTCCTGCATAAACAAATCAAGTAAACAACTGGAGTTAAAAAGCTAAACTGAATGAAAACTCTAATTGAGGAGGCAAAAATTAAAAATTAAATAATAATTTGGGTTTAATCCTAAATATGCCCTTCATAGAAACATGTTACATTTTATACTGTATTTTAAATGTGTCTGCCTAAGAAAAACACACCACTTGGATTTTCCTTGGGTTTTAAGATTTTGCTAGAAAACATAAATTTTAATCTGAAATTAATCAACACTATTTGCACAAAATATAGTTAAAATATTTAAATGAAGTGTAGGGGTTTGCTATTTTGATTTCCCTCCTGAAATTTATTTCATTTTGATGGAACATAAAATAATTTTTTATTGTTTTATTCAAAGGACTCATTTTTGTGTTAATATTTTAAATGTCATAGTTGTTTGAACATAAAATAATGAACAGGAGACATAGACTCAATGACAGGACCCATACAGAACAGCAGAATACAACGCTCTCTTTTCTAGCAAAGCTCCATTTTTCAGCGTCTTTGTTTCTTTCTTTTAATGCATTGTCCACATGGTACATGGTCCAGGCTAAATAAAGGACAAGGATATGTAAAGAATTTGAAAGAAGAAATTTACGAATTAATTTGCTTGCTTTGTGTCCACAGAATGCAAAGTTCTCACATTAAAGACATCTCTACTTCATAATTCTGCCAGTGGTTATTCCTGGTCTGTGGATCAGACAGATTTTTGTACCTCTCTGCTTGCAATCAACATCAGGGGCCATTCCTGTACAGATTTCAAGACTGTGCGTAAGAGAAAATGAAGTCTTTGACATCTGAACAAATGTTTAAATTTAAGCACCAAAGTGGTCTGGTGTCTGGCAATGAATTATTGAATTGGTACCAGAACTAATCCTCAAGGACCTAATTATCTGGGGCAAAGATGTGGCATGGGTAAGCCCTGGAGATTCGGGAGGAGAAGGAGGAGGAGGAGGAAAAGAGGCATTTCCCTTAACTCTGTACTCTGTTCCCAACTGCCCTTCACTATCTGCTGTAATTCTCCTGCTGATTCTCATCTTGCAAATATTTTCCTTCATAAGAATTCTCAAGGAAGTTTGCAGCCCTGGCAGGAGTGGGGAATAACCTGGTGGTTTGGAACATGGTAATTCAGAGAGTCAGACTGAAACAACACAGGGAGGCAACGCTAGCCTGAGTGAGGTGATACTAAACACAGTTATTCAAAAAATGAACTTTTAAAGTCCCAGATAAGGACAAAATCAGATGGATTTTGCAGTTCATTGGTTTTACAATTATTGACTCAGGCACTGGTCAGATTCACAAAGCCAACATCACTTTGCTTCTCCCTTCAATCACAATCTTTGTGTTTTGTTCATGAAAATGAACTCCCTGTACTTATTTTTAAGAAGATAAAGTGCAATTTGACACCAAGAGTAAATTTTTATTAAGTTGTGCAACTGCGGAGTCTTGGCCTACAATTGTAGGTTCTGCAGCAATTAAGTTTGTACGGTTTTTTTTAATACATGGAAATTTAACCTTATGTATAAATGTGAATATTTAAGGTTACACAATCTCTTTTATCCATCTACAGCTTGATAACATGCTTAACAGTATTGTGCTTTATTGCTGTAGTTGATTGGCCACACTAATTAACTCCTCTAACTTTGATCACAGAGGTAAATACAGGGTGTCTAACTCCCACTTTAAAAATTCTGCCGAGCAATGCTGCCAGTGACAGGACTTTGGTTATAAATACCCATCACAAAGAACTGCAGCAATAATATATTTTGGTGATTTTTTGGCTACATATACAACAGTGTTCAAATTTTTGCTTCTCCAGCTTAATATAATACAATATTGTATTACACATGAATTTTTGTAATACACTTGAATTTTAGTTTCACCTTACAATTTGAATTGTGTATATAAGGAGGAAAATGTAATAAAAATAACAGTGGTTTAGCAAGTAGAATAAGACAAAAAAACTAATTCTTGTAATTTTTTTAAGTATGTGTACTGACTGTATTCTGTTCATGCCGGGATTATTTTCCATCAGAAATTGTGTCAAAACTACAGAAAAATTTAGTTATTGTCAATAAAAGATATTCAAATAAATTGTTAGGTGCATTTTCCAGTGATATTTTTGTGCTTAAAGACTTGAAAACCAGAAGCTTTGTATTTTACATGTTTTGTGAAAATGAGAAAAGGTCAGTGATATGCCACTGAACAGTATCATCAGGTTTTAAAGGACTGCACTGTGGTATCTTACCTCTTTTCTTAAGGGATCTATTAATGCAATAATAAAAGGAAAATTATTAATCATTTCCACATACATGGCAACCATTTCATCAGGACTTTTGAATGTTCCAGTGAGTATTTCATATTTTCCTTTGTCCTAGAAAGTAAAGTAAAAAGCGGAAAAGGTAAGGAAAGTGAGACCCTGAAAAGCAGAGTGTACACACGTCTGTTAAGGCAGTGGGCTGTGTGTGCTTCAATCAGAAGGCATTCACTCATCTGCTTTACTCTGTGTCCGAGTTGTCAGCACATTGTTACATAAAACTCTGCCTAAAATGACACCGTGGGTTCCAGTGGGCTCATGCCAAAGTCACTGAACAATGCCACTGCCAAAGGAAGAGGGATCTATTTCAGCATTTTCCAGGCAACACTGCCAGTTTGACACAATTATGGCATAAAGTTAGCAGTATTTGACATTTTTAATGAATCTCACATGAAAAAAATCTCACTTTCCTCTTCCAAAAAAAAAAAAAAAAAAAAAGGTGATTTTTTCCCCCTCATTTTCATAAAGAAAATGTTGCTCGGGCAAGGAGTGCACCCTCAAAACCAAGATACTGCCTTTCCCTGCCTCTTTCCCCTTTCAAAAAAAAAAATAAAAATAGACTCGTTTAAAACCAGTCTCATCATTCTGGGAAGCACAAACTGCAGCCTTGGAGGAATTTTAAGGGCACACTGTGAAACTGTGCCAGGATATCCGCTGCTTTAGTGACTTTAACAGTTCAATAAAACACCCAAACACACAAAAGCTCGTGAAGTACTAAATGGAAATGAAAGTTTCTTTTTCTGATTAGAGAATTCCTGATCAGGTTGGAGTAACAGGCAAGAACTGTGAGACTTCATCAGGAGATAAATCGATTTTGTCAAATAAAAACACTAAAAAATTAAAATTAAAGAATGAATGTCAATGCACAATGAGAGAGGCAATAATGTGGGTATAAACATACCATAGTAAAAATACATGCAAATGTTAGGATAGTTTGAAGAAAACAAGAGATGTAGCTTAATATAATGGAAAAATAAGCAGATTCAGCCATAATTTATAAATGCAGAGATAATTCTTTCTGTTTGCTTGATTGTTACCTTAAAAAAATGGAGTTAGGAGCTTGTAGGTGAGTTTGCAACGTAATAATATATAATGTTAACAAACAGCTACGTTTATTTTAAAACCCAAGAAAATAGAAATTGAAAAATAACTTACATAATCCATTAATTCGTGAGCAGCACAATTTATTGCTAAGTACATGTCTGTTCCTAGCTCCAGACCTATTTTGTTGCAAGCTGTTTGGATTAGGAGTAGCAGTTGTTCTAGACTATCATATCCTGTTGTCAAGCAGCCTAAGTGTGATATTCTTTTTAAGGGTGGTGGCTGAAAGCAAAACAAAAATAATCACTTTATTTACACACATATATATTATACATATTTATATATTTTTTTTTTTCATTGCCATTTCAGTCTGCATTTAGTCATCAAATTATAAATCTGTTCTCAGAAACCTCCCTGACAGCTTTAAGGACAATTCTCTAGGAAAGAGGGATTATCAAGTGCTAATGAGTAGAGAGCAAATAGTCCTTGGAAATATGTCTAGTCATGTAGATCTCAGTCTTGTATGGCTAGCACTGGTTTAAAAAATAATTTTAAAGGCACTCTTAACAACCACTGAGTTGCCATAAATGCTCTGGTCTACTGACCAACCTTTTGCCACAAAAACATATCCTCCACTTTAAAATAGCTTTTACTCATCAATCCTCAACTACAACATTGATATTGACTCTGGCAGTGTTCAAGAAACCTCAAGAATCTTCCAATACTTCTAGAAGGAACAAATTTCACAGAGGGGAAATACCTCCAGCCCAGCCCCATGCAGTTGTCTGCTTCAGGGACAGTATTGCTGGACATGAGCCACAAGCAGAGTTGAATTGAGCAAATATTTCATGTGTCCCTCTGTTGTCAGTTTTTCTGTAGATTTTCCAAACACTGATTTTTAACTGTAAAGTCTGGGAATTTTGGATTATAGAGATGCAGCAATAGACAGCAAAAAATGCTGCAGTCTTCCTGCACTTCAGATAGAGGTTAAATCTGCACTTTCATGTGGTTTTCAAGATGTCCATATGCTATGCCTTGTTACATTCTATTAAAAGCATTGTTTATCTGTATAAAAACATTTTTCTCTGTCTTGTTTTTACTTCCATAATCTAAATAAGTTCTTCTTCACTGCCTACTTTGTCATTTTTCCTTTTTTTCCCTCACAAAAAAGTTCAAGCTAACATGGTGCTTTTATCAGTTTTAAATTCAGTTTCACTACTGTCTCCTTTAGTTTTCTCCTTTTGAAATAAATGGAATTTTTTTTCAGATAATCTAATGCATTGTTTCCTTGTATATATCTTACAGAAATATTCTATCTTATGATTGCAGTACATATTGTGGTACTAATATGGAAACTACCCACCAGGAAAACACTGGCCAGCATCTTAATGATGATTAATTTTTTGTCGTTTAAGCAACAATAAAATAGGAAAGCTTTTGTTCATCCTTTCTTTTTTATACTTCACAACAGTAACAATTCCCACCTGATAATATTTAAATCATCTCAGAATGAAGAGCAAAACCTGCATGGCATTTCCATCCCACTATTTGGAAAACTGATCATCAAACTACCAGTTTTGAAAGGATAAAAAAGATCATTTGAGCCATATAAATTAATGTCCTGTGCAATATTGTGAGTGCTGCCCTTTAGCTATTGGTTTGTATCTGCCATTATCTAGAACCTCAGACTGGGCACTGAATGCAGCACGATAAAGAGGGGAATTATGCTGCCAGGGTTAGGAAACAGCACAATCTGCAAGTCTTACAGGTAACAGTTTATGGCCTACATGATCAAAAGGGCACATTCTCTGCTGGTGCTACTGGCCTGCAAAATGCTCATTTGGATAACTTACCAGGATTTCTATACAAGAAGAATTACCAGATCCCAGAAATTTCCCCCTATTTCTTCTACTGTCCCCCAGGAAGGGAAGGTATAGTCAGAAGAATCTAAATGCTTATGTAAAATATGAGCATTTGGAATATTTAAGTCTTGCCTTGACCTTTCCAAAATGGTGATGTAGATTAATGCTTCCTTTCTTAAGAACATTTCGGTTCCCTGCTGCTGTTAATACCTTGTTGAAGGCTTAGAGTTAAAATCTCTTTTCTTACCGGAGCTTTTTGTGCTTTTCCTTTCTTACTGTCTGCTTGTGGACCAGGCTGTTGGAGTGAAAGAAGACAGAAATCAATTCCATGGAAACATACAAAGATGACAGAGACATCTCAGAAAGAAAAGAAAAGGAGAAAAAAAAAGGATTGACTGAATTTTGGTCAAAAGAGATTGTAAATATTTAAGTTAGGAAATAGCTTTATTTAATAGTTTAATAGTTTTATTTTGTGGTGGTTACTCATTTAAAATGTTTATTTCTATGTGGACATCTGTCCAACCATCATTAGTTTTTCGGAGATCCCAGAAATGAGAATCTAGACTCTGTACTTGGAGAAACCCAACTGCCTTGCTTTCCAAAAAGCACACGCACACACCAAGACTGATTTACCACTACAGTAATAGTACCTGGAATAAAACCCGTTGCGTGTGAGAGGTGTAGCAAGATCAGAATATATATTGTATATTTCCTCTGATACCATTCACTCCCAGTATATTTCTTCAGGTAAACAAGAAAGCCTTATGGTTAGAACAATGTTTGTTCTAAATTTTCTAATTTAGTATCACCAAATGGCCAATGTTTTATTCATTTGTCAGAGAAAAATATCTTCTGTTCTGCATCAGGAGCCTGTAACAGGCTAAGTGTTTCATGTGGATGTTTAAAAGGACAATGGTAGTAAAAAGATCAAATGAAGTACATCTCACTGTCAGAACACATTTTTATTGTACCATTTTGCCTGAAGACTCCAACTGTCTTGTCATTTCTTTCTGAATATCCAGAACTCTTTCTATGCCCTGAAATTAAACAACAGTAATCTTCAAAAGGAAGTTATATTAATTCATTTTAGCAGCTTAAATCAGAAGAGAGACAACACTTATTCTAAATGTAAATTTTAATATAAAGTCTTTAAAAAAAAAGCCCAAACCATTACAGACTCCTTAACACAATTTCTCCACCCACAAAATGCAGTCAAGTGTCCAATGATAAAGAGTTACTAGCAGTGGAATGAGCAGGAATATTTGATTATGAGATGTCAAGGAAAGCAGTCTCTTTCCCAAAAGTAGCCCTTCGCAAATCTAACAAGTGAAAAATTTCTGGGTCTGCATTTATCTGCATTATTATCTGCGAAGTGGGAAGGTGATAATCCCTGTTCCCAATTGTGACTCTGCCTAAGACTTCCTAAACTCTGACAAGACTGAGTGCATTTACCTCCAGAACACTTCCAGGAAGCAGGAAAACAAAAAAAATCACTGTCTTGATTTTAAACATTGGAGAACACTCCATTTAAATTAATTCATTGCTTTTAATGCAGGGCTCTTTTTCCTTTTCAGCTGAGCTAGTAAATATTGAGTGCTGACTTCATAAGGGACATTTCAGATTTTCTCAAACTGTGCCAGTAAAGGAATACTGAAGGCGGCAGAAGTCAGTCACAGCTGGCAACAACACAGGACAAACAGCTTCGTGTTCTGCACTGCAGCAAACACCTTCCTCCTCCCCCATGGGCACTGGGAGGCATCCTGCCTTTGAATGGGGCAGAATTAGTGCCCTTATTAACAGCTGGGGGACAACCCAGAAAAGTTAAAGGAAAAGCAAAAAGAAAGAGAATTGAACTCAGCTATTTGTTCACATCACCAGCACACAAAGTAGAAATCACAGCCCTAATGTAGGCATCTTGTGCAGATACATTCTTTAATGCAACACATGGCTAAACAAAAAAAGAGAGGGTTGATCCCATCTGTCTCACCCATCCTTCTTGTTCTTTGTATTCCCTTCTAGTGTCACAGTTTCATTCTAAAGCAACTTATTCCCAAATATTTTACGCATTCCTGTGAATTTGTTATGGGTTGTGTTGTTTCGTATGTTATATCAAACAACTGATAATATTTATAATCTACTAATGCCAAATCTGTTATTGTGTAACACAATTCTTTGACATCTTCTTCAATGCACTGATTTTTTCCTCTATACAAACATACATTTTTAACTTAAATCTTCATGATTCTTCTTTTAAATCTTTTTTTTACTTAATTTAATGTTATTAGTGTTAAAATTCTGCACTAACATCTGTTAAAACTTTGGCCTTTTAAGCTAACAAAAAATGAAAAATACAGTTTGTAAGGACTATATTGAAAAGACCTATATACTTATGTACATATGTGGTTAGTATGATGTCTATAGAATACATTTATTAAAAAAAAAAGGAAACAGTACCTGTTTGAGTGTTAACTCAACTGGTGGTATAAGCATAACTTCTTTCACTAATTTCAGTTTTGTAGGTGAATTTTTTTCACAGTTCAACAGAGTAACCATTGGGAGTGGTAGACTCATTTCTTTAGGTGACTCCTGTAATTGGGAGTGCCAAGTGAAAATAAAAATGTAAAAATGAGAATAATTTCTTACATATTTTAGTTATGGTACAGAGCGCAAAAACTGCTACAGACAATGGTGTTAAGGGCGTATTCTATGAGGCAAATTTAACAACACTGTCACAACTGGCTGCAATAATGATGATAACTGGGATAAAATAAACGAAGGTACAAGAGCCACATGTACCTGCTCATGTTTCAGCAGTGCAATATATGAGTATAATGGGACACGGCTGATGGTGGCCCCAGCCTTTGCTATGGCAAGTGATGTTCCCCCAATGGCCAAGCTGCCACACAGAACTGACTCAGCAGGTTCTGCAGGTGGGATGGGTTTCTCTTCCCCCGACACCTTCTTTCCTACAACACAGACAGGAGTAGCTAAATATCTTCTTGGTTCTAAACATATGCTTTGTGGATCACAGTTATGTGAGTAAATACAATATTGTCATTTCAGTGTGTACTCAATGTACTAAAAACCAATAACTTATTTTTTAAAAACTTAATTATGTCAGCTGTTTTATATGGAATGACCTTACAAGTAAGCAGAGTATCTGGCCTCACTCTGGTTTCAAATGTGTTTCAAATCTGTTTCTTTTGGAGATCTTTCAGCCACTGAAATATGTATTTTCATTTATCTGTGTTTGAATCCAATAACATTATACGATTTTTCAGGTTCCTTTCAAAAGCATGTTTTCAGTCTTCTTTATTGTGCTCTTTAAATGCTCAGATTTTGCACAAAAAACCGGAAGATTACATTATAATCTGATTGGCAGTACAAATACTTGATTTCTTCTAACAATGACTGTGGAAAAAAAATCAGGCCTATTACAATTGGAATTCCCAAAGAGAAAACAGGTCTTTTAAATATTACACATTAAATTTTAATAAGAATTTTTTTCCCTTTCAGATACAATAACTTTTTCCAAAATGCTTTAAACCAAGCAGTTCCCACTACCATATTTATTGCCTACAGTGCTTACATGAACCCCTACAGGGAGCACCTTCTGAAGCTGCAATAATTGATCTGATTCCCAAGAACCATTGCATTGGAAACTGTTTTACATTGGCTCCAAACAGTCAGGCACTGAGTCTAACAATAATATTACAGTCAATGTCATAATTAGTGAAAACACATAACAGATGTATCAGCAGAAGATGGACTGAAGTATCGAATACACCATGATGATATCTGGATGGACCTGACAACTGCAGAAGTTAAATTTCAGGTCAAAGGTGAATTTACTGTGCACACATCCGACATATGAAGTGGGAGGTTTTTTACTGATAGTATATGATAGTTGCAACTAAACTGATAAGGAATAATAATTTGCCAAACTTTTCTGCCCTTGCAACAAATGACAACAATCCTTTTTTGTCTGAGTTTAATGTATAGATGGAGATAACATATGAGGGTTTCTTCCTTTGGGTTGTTTGGTTTTGGCCATGTATTCTACCTTGTTTTTCTAGTCTCACATCATTTTTTCCTTTTTCATCTAGTAGGATGTTTGCTTACTTCCTTTTACTCTATACTACCCTTCATTCCCATCTCATCTTCTTTCTTTACCTTTTGCTTTTCTCTGTATTTCCTCCTTTTCTCAGTGTTAGAAGGAAACTTTCCTTCCTCTTTCAATTGTTTTCAACTTCTATCTTAATTCTATTTCCTTTTTACTGCTCAGTTCTGTGATTTTCTTTTCTTTCCTTATCATTTTCATTTTTACTCTTCATTTGCATCCTCCTCCATTCTTATTCCTCACTCTGAAGAATAATAACCTCCTGTCTAAACCAATTGTAAAACAAAGGCAGAAACTGTTCAACCAATGCATGTGAATGATGAGGAAACTGTATTTTCCCCTCCCTCATTTTGCTGCAGAAACTGCTGTGATCAAAAAGGTCAGGAGAGAGTAACCAAACCCTCTGAACATGAGACAGGGTGTCTTTTAGGACCTTTATCAATATCTGTATTGCAGAAAATATTAAAATTAAATAAAGTAAAACCTGGTTTTCCTCCTTTTTTTTGCTTAGATGTTGGGGCTGGAGGGCATGAAGCAGGGGCAGGAGTGACTTCTGCTGCTTCTTCTTCTCCGTCTTCTTGCTTTTGAATTTCCTTTTTTTCTTCTACCTTGTTTGCAAAGTATTCACTGAGGGAAGAGGCATAAAAATTACTGGGTCAAAATATTGTTAGACATGTGACAAGTAGACACATGATACAGGCTAAAGAACATGATAGGAGGTAGATTAAGTGCATATATTTGAGCTTCTGCCATGGATTCCCTGCGTGAAGCTGGAGAAGGCCATAAATTTATCCAGTCATTCTTTTTTGGTAGTCATCTGCAGCACTGATTAAACAAAAAGGACCACAAGCAAGTATCACAAACCTTATTACATGCTTTGTAAATCACTCTGGTTTGAAAGTCAGCTCTGAGCAGACAATCTGAGCACGAGAGATTTATTTCCTTTGCATGGGTAGTAACAGATCGTGTCGTAACTCCATGCCATCCACCAGCCTGGCCGAGGCTGCTAAGCCAGCAGGTGAATTGTACACTGGTTATTGTGTGGCTGCAAACTCAGAGGTGACTGAATTTCAATCATATGCATGAAGTGAAATCTTTACCCATGGGTCACAGAAAGCCAATTCAGGCAAACTGAGTGTGTAAGATATTTAAAGCAGAGTAAACAATGCATTAAAATCTTATTTAGACTCTCTTTCCAACCGAGTCCTTATTCCCTTTATCAAGGTTTTCCCAAATCTAGTCCACGTGGAAGGCAATTAGGTCTGTTTGCTACAGTCTGTGTTCAGTGTTGCAGCCCAAATCAGCATGATTTTTATATCATAATCATGAAAAGCAGGCAATAATGTAGTGAAATGGGTCTGAGACAGACATTACATCCTAAAAATAGTTTTTAAAAAGTAGAAAACATTGAATAGTCTATATGTCTTTCATTAACAATATAAATTAATGGTGAATATTTCAAGTGCAACAATTTCTGTAATATGCAAGACTTACCCAAGCACCTTATCAGCTTGACACTGGTCAGTAGGCTCTAAGTCCCTTAACATTGTGTTCAGTGATTCATTGACCCATTCCACAGCAGTATGAACAGAGTCATTTCTTTCTTTCTCATCAGCTTCAATTGTTTCAGGTAAAGCATTTTCAGGTATTTGAGAATGAGTAGCCATTACAGTGGAACAAATCCTCTGAAAAAAAACAAAACAAAAACCAAAACCAAAAAATGTAAAAAGGTTTAAAACACTATTTAACTTCTAACTTGGAAATGTCATTTGAGAGACTAAGAAATATGTCCTTACCAACTCTACAAGTACATATCTCCAAATCTATTTGCTCCACTTGCCTTTTCTCATCCAGCACCTTCTTTTTAGCCTCTTATACTTTTGTAACTGCAGACATTATTCAAATTTTTTGACCTAAAATTATAACTACATAGGCAAAAGCTCTCTGACAGATCTGCCTTATACATGTATTATGCTATCAGAATAGAATGGAGCTATTTTAAGGACCATACAGTCACTAGGACACCTTTTGTTGCAGTTGTTGGTAGCCTGTTGTACCATGATTCATCAGCTTTCTTGCTTCATGCCATCCCTCATGATCGGTCACTTTTGCCTTACTTAGATAATTCAAACCTATCTTTCTGTCCTGATGAAGAATAAATGATATTAAGAAAATTCACTTAAGGGAAACATAATTTACAAATTTCCCACAGTTGCCTGCACTAACAGTATTAACTTTACATCCTATGAATATCTATGAGGTTACATGTAATTCAGGAATTAAGTGAACCAGAGTTTAACTGAGGGAAAGTAGAAAGAATTACTCCACAATAGCAAGAGCTACAAAGATGTAACTTGAACATTTCAGGCTGGGGAAGAGATAAGCCATCAATTCTGCACTGCAGGTGCTAAATGGGTATGTTTGACTTTACTGTCACCCACATCAACCTATTAGCTCAGTGTAAAAGAAGTGTCTCCATCTATACCGTTTTTCACCTGTACTGTATTTTTCTGAAGGAGTGTCACACAGAAATATAAGGATCTGAAAATTAAAGAAAAAGATGAAATGAAAGTGAAAGTATAAGGTTAGTATGGGGTGTAAGGAAAACCTACATGATCATTAAGACAGAAAAAAATTTAATATACAAAGATACACTACCAGATCCCACTCACAAAATATTGTCTAATTCCTGGAAAATAAAGTTTTCATAGTTTCTGCTACTGTCTAAATTTTCACGACACCTTTTTTGTTCTGAGTTATAACACTCAACTGTTGAGTCACAGGGACTTATATCTTGTCATAAAGACAGAAAATAAAAGGTTCCTTGGGATGTGAGAAGAACAAGTACCTCTCCCAGATATTGTCCTAGTAAAATAAATAAAACAAGAAGAAGCAGCTCATACCTTCTCATAGTTTTTAACTGTACAGTATATTTCCACTTCTAATGTTGGCTGACCAACTCCATCAAGAACTTTTCTTCCAACTAATTTGCATATTACTGGAGCTTTTGAAAATTTAGAAAGGTAGTTAGCCTTAAATGAAAGAGAAAGAACTCCATTAAAAGCCAATTTCCAGGCAAAGAGGCTTTTATTCCATGAAATATCTTTCAGTCAAATCCACTGAACAAACCCATGATGGGTCCCTTCCAACTCAGCATATTCTGTCATTCTACGATTTATACATTCCAGCAAGCTTTGAGCCCTGTGAAAGGTGGAAACCACGACTCCTGGTAGGTAGAGTTCTCATTCTTCTTCCAACACGGTCTTTAATGGGCCCAATGAACTATCATAACTCCATATATTTGGGTCTCTGTTCATAATTAAAAAACACCAATGTTGGTTTAGAAAAAGGATTATGTTTTTACCTGAGGTTTCTACATACTTCCTTACTAGTTTTGTTATTTAATCTGGTATCAGAGAGTCACCAAACCACAGTTTACCAAATGTGAAAACTACGAAACGCTTAGAGCTACAAAGAAGAGGAACATGCCAACTACCAAGCAAAGCAAAGGTGTTACCACTTCCAGTCCCTTCCAACATGGCAAAACACTTGGAGATGGGAAACAGTATAAAATGGAATGAAATGCTTCAATTTCACAGCCACGCTCCCATCAAAGACCATTCTAGAAATCATTTTTTTTCAAGAGTTTCTCACTATTCTAGTATTGGCAATTCCACTATCGCCACTAATTGAGATTTCGTTAGGACTACTGTCATTAATATTTTGGCACGTGGGAACAGATAAAACTGGTCTGATTCTCGACCCTTCCAGTGGGGCCCATTTGCCTTTCACGAGCAGCTGCAGTGTGAACAGCACCCAGTCTCTCATCGCTGCTGGCCCGAGAGACATTGCTGCTCATTCCTGAGCAGCAGTTTTGTTAGGGACAAGCAGTAGTCCATCTGTGGACTACTTTGTTTTTGTGTAGAGACAAGCAACCAGCAGAGGACTAGAAGCCCAGCTGCTTCGGACATGTATTTGGCGCAGCGTCCAAGTGCCACTGGCCACAAACAGAGAACCATCGCAATCCTTGCCCGGGCCAGGGGCGAACCACTGAACTGTCACCACAGAGACGCCGAGCTCCTCGCTGCACCCCCTCGCCTGAGGGCAAGGGCTGGCAGGGGGCACGGGCACGGCGGGCACCCACACGGCCCCTCCGCGCCGCCGCTCGCCGGGACGCGAGGCCGGGAGAGGCCGCTCCGGCCCCGTCCCGCTGCTTCCCCGCCCCGCGCTACCAGCTCCCCGTAGAGATCTTCGGGGCACAGCGGGAACAGGGCGTTCAGAGCCTCCTCCATCCGTTCCGGCACCCGGTGCCCTCGGTAATACTCAGCCGCCTCCCGCCGCAGCCGCCCCCGCTGCTCGCCCGCCTCCATCGCGGGGCCGCGGCCGCTGCCGGGCAACGGAGCCGGGGAGTGCCCGCCCCTTCCCCTGCTCCCCGCCAGCCCCGGGGCGGGACTGCGGCGCCTCAGGGTGCTGTGCCTGGGTCTCACGTTCCCGGGGCTCCGCTCCCTCAGACCCGCCCGGGAACACCCCGGGCTGGGAGCCGGGGTGGTTCGGTTCGGCCCGGGTTGGTTCCTCGGTGCCGCGCGGTGCTCGCACTTCCCTCACAGGCTGGTCGTGCCCTTCCAAGTCAGGACGCCCCGAGCAAGCGCTCCTCGGTTTTAAAAGTCTCCGAGCAACAAAACTGTGTAAGATTATGGCCCTGAAAGAGGGACAGGCTGTGGTTTGGGAAATGTCTGGTGAAGACGACGCTGCAAAACGCCCACAGTAACTCCTGCGTTTGAAAGCCCTCCACTTTCAATGAAAAGAAACATTTCGCGACCTAAATGATCATTTTTAGTCTGCAATTTCCTACAAAAACTTTCACTTTGTTACACTGTTCACTGGTAATTTTGTTGAAGTAACTGAAAATGGAGATACTTAAGAGCTGTTAGCTGCACACTTCCCCAGCTCTAAAATCAATATATGTGGACCTTTGCTCATTGTGTGCTCACTTCTCCAGGTGGGGTGAAAATGAAGAAAAATCCCCAAGGAATCATTTTCTTTTCCTTTCACATCCTTTAGAAATGCTATGGTACCTCTCCAGAGAGTTAGACCCTCTTTTTTAAAGCTATTTCCTCTGAAAAAGTTTCTAAACTGACACTACGTGTTCCTTGAGGAGAGTGGGTAGCAAGTACCTCATTAGATTTTCTTACTTGAGGAGGAGTTGGTGTGGTGTGTGGCTGCTCCTTTGGGCACGTAACTGGTTCAGGAGGGGCTTGTGCAGTCAGAGGCCTGGCTGGCAGTAGTCAGATAGTGCCAGATCTTTGTCACATGCACAGGCTTGCCCCAGAAAGCTCCAGTTTAATTAAATATTCCTGGAAGAACAGGCTTCTGGAGGTAATGGTACTGGTGTGGCGGTCTCTGAGCATGACCGTATGCTGGGTAATACCACCCAAAGTGAGAGCTGTGCCTTCTGATATGTTTAAGTGCCTCTGTATCAGTTTCCCACCTTCTGCCCTTTCACAGGCTCTAGACAAAATGCATCGTGAAGGAACATGTTGGATATGAAAGGGAGACTAGGGAAAATGTCAGACTTCTCTGGAAGGAAATGGGAGAACTGATTGCCTAGGGTATGAGGAAGTATATATGAATATACTTAAAGATTATTGTGCCTCCGTTCACTGGAAGTGCTCCAGCTACACCACCCAAGTCACAAAAGGAAAAGTCAAGGACTGAGAGAACAAAGGGGTAACAGTGTTGGTGCATGAGGGAAGAGTAACTGATGTCATCTGCCTGGACTTGTGCAAAGCATTTGACATTGCCAGCACAACATCCTTTTCTCTAAACTGGAGAGATGGATTGATGGATGGACCACTTGATAGATAAGGAATTGGCTGGACGGTCACACGGGAAGGTTTGTGGTCAATGGCTCAATGTCCAGGGGGAGAGCAGTGACAAGGGGCGTCCTCAGGGGTCAGTGCTGGGACTGATGCTTGTTACCCGTCTTTGTCGGTGACATTGACAGCGGGATTGAGGAGGCCTCAGCAAGTTTGCCAATGACCCTGAGCTGACTGGTGCAGTCAACATGCTGGAGGGAAGGGACATCCTCCAGACGGACGTGGACACGCTTGAGAAGTGTTCCCATATCAACCTCATGAAGTTCCAAAAGGCAAATGCAAGGTCCTGCACCTGGGTCAGGGCAATCCCAAGCACAGACACAGGCTGGAGAGAATGTGTTACAATCGGATTGGAGAGAGATGCCTCTGCCCGAATGAAGGCGCACATGACACCATGTGATGACAACATACAGATTTTATTTAACATAGATTTTATTTAACTAGTAATGAGGGGGAGAGAGATAGAAGGAAATAGGAGAGGTCTCAGAGAAAGACAGCAGAAGAGAATCTTCTGGAACTAGATGATCTCTGAGGTCCTTCCCAAACTAAACCATTCTGTG
>VZTF01001508.1:0-14529 GCA_013397755.1 Cnemophilus loriae
CGCTGAGGCTCCGCTGCGCGATCTCTGCTGTGGGAGAGAGACCACAAAGCCAACTGGACCTGGGCCAGGCCTCGGGGCTGTTGTTTCAGGGTCATCCTGTGCTTTAGGGTTCCACGCGCTTTGAAGAACTGCCCAGACCCAGTACTGGTTCCAAAGCTTTATTTTGGGGGGTACAAGGGAGGCGAGAGAGGGGGAAGGTCACTGTCCCTAGGGCACGAGGAGGCTTTTCAGGAGTGTTTTCACCTCAGGGCTGAGCCTCTTGGGGAAGAGGATGTCGAAGTAGATGTAGAGATCCCCCTTGCGCTGGGGGTCCTGGAGCAGCGGCATTCCCTCCCCTGGCACCATTTTGTAGTACTTGGGGCTGCCAAGCAAAGGAAGGGGCTGAGAGGAGCAATGGGATGATCCCAATGCAGGATGATGATCCCCAGCCCCACCTGCAGAGCCCCATGGGGGTTTCTCAGGTTATTTGCTCCTCCAGCTTCAACCAGGGGCCTGTCCTCCTCTTCCAGGCTCCAGCATCCACCCTCATCCGCCCATACCCAGCCCTCTCCTTGCCTCTGCTCCCAGCAACATGGCCCCAGACCCGAAGAGTTACCCACTGTGGGCATCCTCCTCCTCCTGCAGCCCCAAACCTGCTGGAAAAGGTTTTTGAGCACCCCAGCGCCAAGGAGGTTCCTCCCAAGTGCCTGCTCGCCTCTGAGCCCCGTTTTCTCCAGCACTTACTCCACGATGTCATTGATGGGGATGTTCAGCAGCCTCCCATCCAGTGTCCACACATCCAGGGTGCATCCAGTCAGTGCCTGCCGGGCATGGAGTGGCACTAGGAGCTGCTGCTGCAGCCCCAGAGCCCAAAGGTGAAGCTCTGTCCCTTCACTTGGCTCTTTACCTTTACCAGGGGGATTGTGGCAACATAAAGGAGGTTGTTGTCAATTCTTTTAAACCTTGGGTGAAGCTTCTCTTGGACAACAAAGGTGATGTCAGCTGGAATGACGTTTGGGCCCTAAAATTGAGGGGGAAAAAGATCACAGAATCATGGAACCCCAGGATGGTTTGGGTTGGAAGGGACATTAAAATTCATGCAGTTCCACCCCCTGCCATGGGCAGAGACACCTTTCCACTAGACCAGGTTGCCCCAAGCCACATCTAACCTTGTCCTTGGAAACCTGGAAATGATTTTATACAGGGAAAGCTGACACAAATTCCTGCTCTTTTGTTGCTGTTTTCAGCTGTCTAGAGAGAAGGGAAAGGTATTTTCTTCCCTTAAGAGAAAAAGGAGTCTTTTATCCAAGACTCCTGCTCAGCCAAGGGCAAATCCAAAACTGTGTTTCTGCCAGGAAGAAAACCACCCCTTTCAATTCTTTTTTCTTTAACCTGTTCTAAGGAAAATCCAGGCAGGAATGGCTCCTCAGAGTGCTTCAGAGCACAGTAATGCTGAGTCTCTCTGTTGGTCATGCTGCCAAGCGCCCTCAGCAATGGGAAACCAGAACTTCTTCATGGAAGAACTTTTTTCCATGGAGGGGGCAGAGCCCTGGAACAGCTGCCCAGGGAGGGCATGGAATCTCCCTCTCTGGAGACATCCCAAACCCACCTGGATGAGTTCCAGCTCCAGGTGACCCTTCCTGGTCAGGGGTGTTGCATGAAGTGATCTCCAGAGGTCCTTTCCAAACCTGACTATTCTGTGATGCTGTGCTTACCTGGTCTCCTTCCTTCTCGAAGGTGATCCTGGTGCCCCGCTTCCACCCCGGCTGCACGTCAATCGTGAGGATCTTATCCCTGATGGTGCTGGTTTGCCCATCCTCGTTCATCACCTGGGGGTGCACAGCGAGGGGCCCGACAGGGAGGGTCACGAGTGCTCTGCTCACCAGAGGAAAGGGCAAGGGTGGCTTGTACCCCACACCAAAGTGGCTGTGGGTACAAACAGGAGGAGCTCGTAGAATCGTGGGATCACTTAGGTTGGAAAAGACCTCCAAGATCAGAGTCCAGCTGTTCCCCCAGCACCGCCTAGGCCACCACTAAATCCCATCCTCAAGTGCCACATCCACATAGCTTTAAATCCCTCCAGGAATGGGGACTCCCCTACTGCCCTGGGCAGCCTATTTCCAGTGCCTAATCACCCTTTCTGTGAAGAAATTTTCCCTAATATCCAACCTAAACTTCCCCTGGCACAACTTGAGGCTGTTTCCTCATGTCCTAGAGCAGGAGAAACTCAGGGCTGGATCCAGGGGGCTGGGACAACAAGGGGGGGACACAGATCACCAATGGCACAAAAAGGAGACACAATGCAGTGTGAAAATGGAATTAAGGGAGTCCAGAACACACTGAGCTCCTTCTCCACCCATCTCTGAGATCAGTCCTCACTTCTTACCAGCTCCCACATTGCCTCCCGTGCTGAATTCCCTTTGCCAAGCTGGACAAAGGGAGGAGGAGGACGTTGGTTTGGGTCCCTCTGGGTTTGGTGCTAATCCCTCCTGACAAGCTCCTGGGGCAGGGCCATCCCCAAACCCTCGGTGTCCCACAGAGAGGGCAGAGCCCCCCCCAAAATCCTCCCCCTTCACCCCCGCAGCCCCTACCCTGCGGGAGATCTTAATCTTCTTGGTGCAGCCATGGAACAGGTCCTCGAGGGACACGTAGAGATCCCGCACGATGGGGGGGTCCCGCCGCAGCGCCCCCCGGCCTCGGGGCCCCCCGAAGGGCAGCAGCACCTCCGAGCCATCCTCGGCAAAGAACTCTGTGTGAGGGAGCAGAGGGACAGCCCCTCGCTCGGGTCAGAGCTGGGGGGTCCTCTGGGCTCTTTATCTCCCATCCTCTCCCACCCGGAACCACCTGAAGTGGTTTTTTTCCAGGAGTGTTTATGGCAGCCTCGCCTCCCTAATCCCTGTTTTTGATGGGAATTGTCCCAGAAAGGGTCACAGGAGCACGTGGGGAAAGGTGACAGCCTGAACATGAACTTCCAGGCCTCTCCCCCACCCAGGACTAGGGGAGGTCAGGATCTCTCCTCCAAGCAGCAGAGGGATCTGAGAGCAGCTAGGCAGGGAAACATTCCTGGAAAGCTTAATGCTCTGAGCAGGCAGCTGCCATGGGATCATGGCAGTCACAGACAGAGCCCAGCCACCCCCAAGTCTCCCGACCTACCTGCAAAGGGGTTGTCCCCTCCAAAGAACTCCCTGAAGACTCTTTCGGGGTTGTTGTGGAACACATATCCGACGCTCCAAGGGTTGTCGCTGGCAAACTCCAAGGGGATGCCACCTTTGAGCCCCTCTTCCCCAAACTTGTCGTAGATGCCTTTCTTCATGGCTTAGGGAGCAAGGAACGGTTGGGAACTGAGGGAGAGCCCCAGCCTGAGATGCAGGTTTTGTTTGGGTGGAGGCTGGAGGGTTCCCAGGAACAAGGGGGATGGACATGGGAGAGTGTGCCAGTTCCCAGCTGGGCTGTGGGTCACAGAGCTGGTGACACCTCCCCAGGGGTACCAGTGACCAGGAATTCACCCCCTCCCAGCCCCTCCTGCCCCTGCAATCAGCGGAAGGGGACACTCCCCACTTACGGTCGCTGAGCACATCGTAGGCCTCCGCCAGCTGCTGGAACCTCTTGGGCCCCCAGGGCTCCTTGCATTTTAATGGATGGTACTTCAGGGCCAACTTCCGATAACTACGGGTCACGGGATGGTTTGGGTTGGGAGGGACCTTAAAGCCCATCTCATTCCCACCCCCGCCATGGGCAGGGACACCTTCCAGTATCCCACGCTGGAGAGGGCTTGGAGTAACTTCCAGGGATGTGCATTCCCTGTGTCCTGTCCCTCTATCCCTTGTCCCCAGTCCCTCTCCCGCTCTCCTGGAGCCCCTTTAGGCCCTGGAAGGGGCTCTGAGCTCTCCCTGGAGCCTTCTCCTCTCCAGGTGAGCACCCCCAGCTCTGCCGGCCTGGCTCCAGAGCAGAGGGGCTCCAGCCCTGGGAGCAGCTCCGGGCCCTCTCCAGAGCCGCTGAAGGGGATAGGAGAGACCCCCATTCCCACATCCAGCCCGAGCTGCCCCGCACAGCCCCTCAGCCCCTTTTCCCCCCTCCCAGTCCCCACCGTGGGGCATGGGGGAAGGCCAAGGACAGCCACTCACGGGGCTGCCCCACTCCCACCGCCACCCCCCGCGTCCCCCGGCTGCCTCCCGGCCCTGGGGGTCTCTCTGATGCCAGGGGTCCCTCACGCCTTCTTGATGTCGTCGGCGGTGGCCCCGCGGTCCAGCTCCAGCACAGCGTAGTAGTCCAGGCCCATGGCGTCCCGTTGCTATAGCGACACTGCTTCCGGTCCGCGCCGCGCGGGGCATCAAGGGAAACGTAGTTCTCCCGCTCACTTCCGCACTCTGCCGTGCCCCCTCCATCCTCTCCCCTCATCTCTTTTTTCTTAAAAATCCCCAAGTTTTCATGGAAACACATGTGTTAACACAGGTGTTATCAAAGCAGCGGCTTTATTTCACTCCATACTGTGACAGTCACTTTCACTGCACCCCTTCTCTCCCTTTATTTATTAATTTCCCCCCCACTACAAACAGCATTTCTTCAGCACTGGAAATAAAAATACGACATCATTGCAACACAAGATCCTCTCTAAATTAAAAATTGATCCCAGTTGTGTAGTAGGAAAAAATATGACCTGTTACCAAAACACTGCGTATGGAGCCTGGTCATCACAACAGCCTCAAACTTGTACACACAAATCCCAGGAAAATCAGCTTGGAAGAGCCTTTCCAACACGTTTCTCCTTTACTTGGCCCCTTCAAACACTTAAAGGTCAGAAAGTTGGTATCTCCTCACTAACCCATCCCTGCAGCATGTGTAAATTTCCTTCTCCCAAGAAGCCACCTGAAGAAGGAAAAAAAAACAGTATTTACACAAAGTGTTTTCCAAGTGACAGTTCCCAGTGAAATCCTCAGAGACGAGCTTTCCTTTTGGACTTTTACGAAGGGGAGAGGAGGGGAGTGCCTCTTGGAACAGCACTAGCAGGTTTTAAAGGACAGTTCCAGGTTTCACCAGAGCTTAGAGAGCAGGTGTATCCTCACACAAGGGTTCTTCTATCAGATCCAAAGGGAAAATTAAGTGTGGAAAAACGTTTCTCCTGCTTTGAGTTGTGCAGGTCAAACCTCAATCACCCTGAGTGTTCATCTGAGGGGCTGTGTTGGGCAGGAGATGGAGAACTGGACTGTGGAGCTGGGTCAGGTTAAAAACAAGGGCCCATTTCCAGGCTGAGAGTCCAGGTCACGCTCCCTGATCTGTGGAAGCACAGTGGGATGGTCTGAAACACACAGCAAGACCCAATTCCTGGCCCCAAATCCTCAGGGAACAAGAGGGGTCAGGCAGCACCATTGCTTTTACCCTCAGGATTCTCCCAGCACCCTAAACCCACACTTTTTATAGGAACACAGCTCTGCCAGAGCTGCTCCAACTCCACCGTTCCACTCAGCTCCTGCACCATGGAGATAACGCCAGGGAATTCTGCAGAGGATTGGTTCACGCAAAATATTAGGATTATTCAGGTGGAAAACACTAAGATAAGCTCAAAAGTCAACTGGGTGAAGGTGAAAAACCCGAGGAAAAGGCAGCTGCCTCCTGCCTGGCATCAGCTCTCCCTGCCCACTTTCTCCTCAGGGATACCCCGTGTTCCTTACCTTGTACACGGGGTCGCAGTCAGCCTCGGTGAGATCCAGGACATAATCCAGGTCTTGCTGAACAATGAAGCAGGTGCCATCCCCTGCAAGGAAGGGACAGCAGCCAATTAGTGAAACCAGCCACGCTCTTAATGACAAACAGAAATTCCACCAGGAAAAGGTTCCAGTGGGTGAGACGTGCCTTAGAGGCCCCGTTTTGGAGGGACATGAGGGACATGGAGGGTGGAAATCCCAAAGCAAAGGGGCAAGAGGACAATGCCCAAAGAGCACAAAGCTCCTTGACTTGATTACAGGATTTCTACAGGCACAAAACAGCCCTGGAATTACCTTGGCTGGCAATAAATCCATCTCGGTACGGGAGCAGGGAAAGCACCGGAGCTCCTGATCTATGGATCACCTGGATTGGAGCACTAGGAAAAGGAGCAGAAACAAGGGATAAGGATTGTTGTTCAGAGAAGCTGTGGCTGCCCCTGGATCCCTGGAAGTGTCCAAGGCCAGGCTGGACGGGGCTTGGAGCAACCTGGGATAGCTGAAGGTGTCCCTGCCCATGGGAAAGGGTGGAACTGGATGAGCTTTAAGGTCCTTTCCAACCCAAATCGTTCCATGATTCTTTTCTATGATTCTGAGTTAGCAGGGAACACCAGTAAAACGCCACAGCTCAGTTCCAGTCCTATGCTGGCATGAGGATCAGGGTAAATGTCAGGATCCTACAAAGACACTCAAGTGAAGGAAAGGAACGGGCTGTTATTGATGTTAAGAAGTCTTCAGCCAAATTTATCTACATGTATGTGTGAACACATTACATAAAATTATACAAATATTTATATAACATAATACACACAGCACATCAACATAATGCAAGAGGCTCAGGAGCTCATAGTGCAAGGGGATGCAGCCCTTGGAAGTGGCACTGCCTGCCAGCACCCCCTGCCTGACTCTTTTCGAACCAAAACACTGGTTGGTTGCCCCAGGGACTCACTCACTTTGTGTTTCTCACATCCAGCTGGTAGATGTTCCCATCCTGAGTCCCTGCCAGAAGGTAGGTGCTTGACAGGAATGTGCAGCAGTTGAAGGCATCAGATCCAACAAAGAGGAAGACCTGAGGATTTGGGAACAAACCAAGTGTCAGACACGTGGGACACCCAGGAGAGGGAAGCAGTAATTTATTTAGAAGACAGTACAGCTGCCACTGTTTAATTTTAAATAGTGTCTTCTCTGTTCCCAAGTTAAATCCTGAGCAATTCTTACACCTCACATAAAAATCTGTCCAGGAAGAAGGAGAGAGAGCATCCCTTCATTGCACCAGGCTTTGGCCTCTCCTCTGGTTTAGGTTTAACCTGGCTCAATTCCCCATCCCAGTGCTCTGACAGTCCCAGATCCTTACCAGCTGCCTGCTCTGCAGTCCCACTCCCTGGAGCTTCTTGTCCTCTCGAGCCAGCAGCAGGATCTTCCCTTCTGTCCCGACCTCACGTTCACCTGGCAAAAGGACAACAGGAAATTCCAGCAGTAGCTACACAACAAATCTTGGTGGAATCAGAACCCAACAGTTTGGATCACCCCAGCCGAATTGTGGCAACATTCCTCCAGATCCCAAGACACCAGGAAGGCCAGTAATCACGCAGAGCTCAGTCTTCATCACTCAAACTGCTTGATAGGGCTCAATTCGACCCAGGACTGGAGTGCTCTGTTCCCTTCCCAAGGTGCTACAAGGGCATGGAGCAGCATTCCAGACACTTGGGATTACTGGTGACAAACCTTAGCAGTTTGGGACAGGGAAACGAAGGGGAATTTCAAGGGAAAGGCCCTTACTGGGAGGTTTCTCGGGTGTGCCCAGGTTCAGGGAGTTGTCAGCAGTGCCCACGGCGATGCCGTTGACGGGAGAGCCGCAGTCAGCGATGACGCCCAGGCAGGCAGACTTCCCACAGTCCCAGAGACGGGCAGTGCCATCCCTGGAGCAGGACAGGACATTTCTTCCCCGATCCACAATGGCAGTGTCCAAAATACCTGCATGAAACCACAGGCTGTGTTCACACATACACAAGGAGCACCTCATTTCCCAAGCTGAGCTCGACTAGTGGCTCCTGGCCACTGCGCCCAGTGACAGCAGTCACACACAGACAATTTGTGCTTCTAGAAAATGGTGCCTGTGGAAGGCAGCAGCTCCCAGAAAACCTCACAGAGCAGAACCACCATCTGGCACAAAGGGAAGATATTATCAATCAAATGATCAGCAAAACCTCACCTCAGCCCGAGCTGATGCTGCACAAAATTAACCTCTAATTTGGGCAGAAAAGAGCCTGGCACTTTTAAATGTTCTCATGTCCACCCCTGGCTAATCCCAAAAGCAGCATCCCTGTTACCCAGCTACAGCAACATCCAAAGAGCAGTGTCTGCTGGCACTAAGATCCCTGAACTACTTTATTTTACTGTGAGCTGTCAAATTTGGATCTGAAAATGGCAGTGGTTTTTTTTAGGAGAGAACAGTCAGGTGGTCAGAAGATTTAATTGGCACTTTCCCTACAGAAGCTCAAATGACAGGATAAGCCAAGCAAACAGACTGCAGCAGTTTGGGCTGGAGGAATAAGCAGGGACTAAAGTCACCTTGAGAGTGACTGGCAGCATCACTCTGACCAAGGTTCTGTCACCTGGTTCGGTTAGGGGACATCTGTGCCAAAGCATTTTCAATGCACACAAATAGATTATAGAATGGCTTGGGTGGGAAGAGACCTTGAAGATCAAGTTCCAACCCCCAAATCATGTAAGAACAATGGCAGGTTCAGCACAAGATGAGTTTTTGAGTTAATCAAGTTTAGGGCAGCCACCCATGGGGTTTATTAACCTCTCAATCAAGCCCAGCACTTTGTGGGACAGTGAAAACCAGAGCCTGGACACAGCAGCTGGTGGCTCAGGGAAGAGATAATTTGGGGCAGCGTTTGGGGCATCTGATGCCACATTCCAGACATCAAACACAGAGTGCAGCAGGCTGGCGGCTGAACATCAGCCCTGGAGTGCAAGGCAAGTACGCACACAGCAAATGAAGCATTTTAAGGGCTCTGTACCTCCTTTGTGACCTTTAAATGTTACCACACAGCTGGCATCTTCTGCTGACCAGATCTTTAGCTGGGCATCCATTCCCCCACTCAGAACCACGAGGCCCGATGGGAAAAACCTGCAACAATTCACATCATACACATGGCCTTCCAAAAGTCTCTGGAAAAACAAAGAACTACGTGCTAGTTCCGTTGTCATCATCCTTGTGCCGAGCAGTTGCTGAGTTATGACACTGGAAAACTTGGCATTCTCACATGGGCAAAGGATTAAGCTCAAATCCCCTGGGTCTGCATTGCTGGAATGGACTGGTCTGAATTTGGTGCAGTCAAAGAGGTGACTTTGGGCTTCCCTCTACCATTTGAGCAGCTAATTACACAGCAGAAGATACTACATTTGCTTCTAATTACAGGTCAAATGTCTTTATCCTCTGCCAAACAAGGAGCTGACAGGTCAAGCTCCACATGAAGGAGCTTTCCCCCTTTGCTGGGACAGCCACAAGCCAGGATGTAGTTAATCCAGCATTGAAATCTTTTTTCCTCGCCTCTTCTCTCCTTCATAAGAAATTCAGTGCTTTTACTATGCAGGATAGGGGCTGTCAGTGACCTGTTATTCCTGAGTACCTCTCTGAGCAACATCCCCCTTGGGAGAAGCCACCTTTTCCAACAGATTTGACTTAAAGCCTCCAAGATGCCCAATTTCAATTAGCTTTCCATTAAAAAGCCAGATTCTTCACAGGGTGTGGACAGCCTGACCAAAGTCACGGCCACAGGACTTCAGGAATGTCACAGGTAACACAAAACATCCAAGCCAGATGCTCTTACTCTTATTTCTCCATTTGCAGCCTGCCAGATTTTCATGGTCCCATCCGTGCTGGTAGACACACCGAGTCCTCCACCACTGGAAATATCAAGGCAGGTAATCTGCAGGAAGGTAAAAGCACCAAGAATTAGCTTTATATAATTCTGTATATAAATATTTCTGCTCAAGAGTCTAATTCTGTACAGGGGGAGACCTGCTAAGTACACTCTCTGCCTGTGACTCTGCGAGGCAAGGAGAAAAAGGAATGCTGAGGCAGAAGCCTGCACAAGCAGCAGTTGTATTCCAGGTTTATCCCAGGTGGAAGAGAAATCTGGACTTTTCTAACAGGTCCTGTAAACAGATGAGAAATAAGAAAACAGCTCACGGTAACTGGCCCAACTCACAAGCCCACAAGACACAGTTTGAGATATTTATGAAGCCAAATTCACAGCCTAAATTTGCTGAAACACTGAAACAAAACTAGTTCTTTATACAAACTTGGGGCACCTCAGAAGAGGGACACTGAGGGAGTGGAGCGTGTCCAGGGAAGGGAACAGAGCTGGGGAAGGGGCTGGAGCACCAGGAGGGGCTGAAGGAGCTGGGAAAGGGGCTCAGCCTGGAGAAAAGGAGGCTCAGGGGGGACCTTGTGGCTCTGCACAACTCCCTGACAGGAGGGGGCAGCCAGGGGGGATCGGGCTCTGCTCCCAGGAACAGGAGGAGAGGGAACGGCCTCAACAAACTGTGCCAGGTTGGACATCAGGAGGAATTTCCTCATGGAAAAGGAACATTATCAGGGGCTGCCCAGGGAGGTTTGGAGTCCCCATCCCTGGAGGTGTCCAAGAACAACTGGAGGTGGCACTCAGCGCTCTGGGCTGGGGACAAGGTGGGGATCGGGCACAGCTTGGACTCGATGGCCTCAGAGATCTTTTCCAACATTAGGAATTCTGTGATTCTGTGAGTTGCATTTGCATTGCTTTTTTTGAATTGCATTTTCAGGCTGTGGATGGGAAAAAACCTGCTACAGAGGTAAACTCCGTGGACAGGAACAAGAAATGCAGATGCAATGAGAAAGAAAGACCTGTTCCGGCTCCAGCCAGGACAGAGTTAAGTTTACCAGCAGAAGGAGGGGCAGGACCAGGAGCCGGATGTTCCCCGATCCCATCTCCCCAAGCGCCGGCGGGAAAAAGTTCAATTTTTTCAGGCTTGCTTTCTTCCCAGCCGGGTCTCCGCGGTCGCTCCTTGTCCCATTGCTGTTCCCAGTGAGTTGTTCACCTCAAGCCCCGATCGCTGCCTTTGGTGCCTCCGGTTCCCCTCTCCAGCCTCCCGCGGGAAGGGAACGTGGGAACGCTAAATTCGGGAATACCATTCCCAAACCGAATCCAGCGCCCATCGTGCGGCACCAAGGGTCGAGATAAGAACAGCTCTGCCCACAGCGGGTTGGAAGCAAATTTGAGCTGCGTGTTTGGCGTGTTAGGTACAGCTGTTGGTCACGATGTGGCTTAGTCTGCCCTTAGCGGAGTGGTACCTATACAGGTTTATAATTCCCTATGCGGTCCTGATAACGCACTTCCGATGTTTAGGGAGATGGTTCAAGATTCTCATGTACGTGGATTACGTGGTATCAACTTGTGATATGATATACTACCTCCAGGAGACCATTAATAATCGTTCCCAGTCCGTGGGGGGAACAGGGGAGGAATATTTTCACAACCCCGTCACCTCCTTTTACTCCTTCAAGCCTCTTATAGCAGCTTTTGAGGATTCTGGACTCCCTCTGAATACTAAAGAAAGCACATTGTTGTTGCCGTGTCTGCTATGTCTCGCTCTGGTCTACGTCACCTTTATGGTCTTTATCATCTTTAGAGTTACAAAAGAGATTATTGGGAAGGTCTTTCAGAGATCAGACAATGATGAGTGGCACGGAAGGTGGGAGAAAATCAGCCAGGTTTTGAAGGAATATTCGGCTCCAGTGGTTTGGAAGTTCACCCCTGAACAAATACAGGACCCTGTTAAAGTGGCAGAGTATCTGAAAGAGAAACGCTGTGGTGGTTCCAGGGAGGAGCAACTTACTGCACTGTGCTGGGCCCTGGCTACTCTTTATCGGACACTGCTGGATACCAGTCAGTCCCCTCAGGAGGAACAGGAGGAGGAGGAGGAAAACAGACCAACAGGCACCGTGGCCACTCAAACTGCAGCTGCACCAGAGGAACAACCCATGCCAGGAGCACTCACTCCTAAACGGAACACATCCAAGACCAAATTAGTTTCCTTAGTGAGGGATGAAGAGGAAACAGAATCCTCAGAAGAGGAGGAAGAGGCAGAGCCAGAGACAGTCAGCGAATCCCAGCGTAAGCTGCAAGAAATCCGACAACGTTTCACCCGCCTCCCAGATCAGTCCTTCCTGCTCTGGCTGTACGACTGCTGGTTTGCAGGGGCCAACGTGGATGTATTCCTAGACAGGGATGAAGCCAAGCAGCTGGGATCTCTGTCCCGGGATGTGGCCATTGACACGGGGATTGGGAGAAGGACAGGAACTCTCAGCCTCTGGAGACGACTCGTGTCAAGCGTGAGGGACGCGTACACCGCGGATGAGCTGATGGTGTACCGGGACAGGTGGAACACCAAGCTGGAAGGTGTTCAGTACCTGACAGAGTTAGCTATGGTGGACATCCTCTATGGGAATACACGGAACACTCAGTACCTCGACGATCTGGACGGAGCCCACTGCACCAGGCGCATGTGGGAGGCGTTCACAAGGAGCGCGCCGCCGTCCTACGCCACCGCACTGTCATCAATCACGTGGCACAGCGACTTAAAGGTGCTAAAATTAAAGGCCTACATCTGGGACTACAGACTGATACCCTCTTCCCTGCCACAGGACAGCTTCTCCTATGAGGAAATACAGCCCAAGGAATATGCAGCCTCCAGTGATGATCCCTGCACAATATGCCATGAGGAGCTAAGCGGAAACTTGTGTCAACTGGAGTGTGGGCATGAATTCCACAGAGAGTGCATCAGGACGTGGCTCCAGGAGCATTCCAGCACCTGCCCCATCTGCCGTGACTACGCTGTCTTACCTGCAGATGTCCCTGAGCGTCCTGCACGGAACAACTCCAAACATTACAAAGCCAAGCCCTGAAGAATATCAGTGTTTTAGAAGAGCTCCCAAAGAAAAGTGTTGAAGAGACCACGGTATTAAAGAATGGACTGGATTGGTTTCATAAGACTCAGAAGTACAAGTGAAAAAATGGCAGCAGGAGAAAAAAAATCTGAAGAATTTAAAAGTCCAAAAGAACATAGCTAAAAAGCCCCTGGATACCAATGAGAGGGATTGGAAGACCACTGCTGACAAGGAAAAGCAGTATAATGGATATAAATACGTATCTCGAGACATTTAGGAGGGACAGCCTTTGATTAAGGGAATGATTCCTGTACTTTCATGTGTATAGACATAGTTGGGCAGCGTGGGATCTGGGCACGAGTAGGTGGGATAGAATGAGGGGTGGAGAATGTCCTGGTTCTGGCCAGGACAGGATTAATTTTTACAGGAGCAGGGAGGGGCACAGGTTCTGGGGGTTCTGAGTTCCTTGTGGTGAGCGATCTGCTCCCTGTCCTGTACATTTTGTTAATTAATATTGTTGTTACTGTTTCTTATTCCATTGCTGTTCTCAGTAAACTGTTCTTATCTCAACCCCCCGACCTTTGTCTTTTGTGCCTCCAATCCCCGTTTGCATCCCGCTTCAGGGGGAGGGGGGAAGGAGTGAGTGGCACCTGGTCCAGAGTGTTTCAGTAGGAACACCATTCCTAAACCACAAGATCACAGTTCCATCTCCATTCCAACCCCTCACACACAAATCCACACTCAAGGCCACCCCTCACTGTGAGGGCACCACAGACAGGGATGTGAGAGTTGCCAATCACACCCAGAGATTCCCATCTCACAAGGCTACTCACACTTTTCTGATGAATCCTACAAAAACTTGTGTATGGAGCCAGGAACTTTGTGGACACATTTTCATGAGGACAAGAAATGAGGATGCTTTTCTACGGGAGGAAACAGAGGAAAAAAAGAAATCAGAAGTGCTGTTAATCCTGAAACAGAGATTGCTGAGGTAGAACTGTGACCTGGACCCAGCTGTGGGATCCCAGAGCCTGAAAACTGATGGAAGAGTCAGTGTGGGGCTCATCTCCTAAGGACGCAGATGGGAAGGGATGGCTGCTCCAGCCTGGCCAGCCACGGCCCTGTGGGATGGTAGGGACCAGCTCCAGGGCTGTGCAAAGCAGGAGGCTCGGGATAGCTGGCTAGGACTGTGCAGGGACCGGGTGACAGCTCAGACTGTCAGAGTGGCCCCGCTTTGCGCACGGGGGGTGCTCACCAACCCCTGTCCCCCCAGCCCTGGCACCTTGGTGACTTCCCCGACCACGAATCCCTCGGAGGCCACGATGTCTGGGACGCCATCGGAGCTGAGCCCACGCCGGGTGACACTGCCGTACAGGGTGGGCTTCCCTGGGGGACAGCGGCCGTCAGCTCCAGCACCCCCACAGCCCACCTGCCCCAGTACCCACAGGGACCCCAAACGTCCCCACCCCCTCCCAACTCAGAGGGACCCCAAGCACCCTCACCTCCTCCTTACCCCCAAGGAACTCAAACCCCCATCCTCTCCTAACCCACAGGGCCCCCAAATGACCCGCCCCCTTTAAAACCAAAGGGACCCCCAAACCACCCCAATCTCTTTTAAACCAAGGGACGCCCAACCACCCCCACTCCCGTTTAAACCACAGCAGCCCCGTTCCCTGCTAATACACGGGGCAACCCCCACCAGCCCCTATCCCACAGGGTCCCCCAACCACCCCCACCCGTTTCTCCACCCCAGGCTCCTAAAACACCCTTCACTCCCAGAACCCTCTCGATCATCCCCGACCCCCTCTCATCCCCATGACTCCCATCGAGGCCTCTTCATGCCACTCACCGGGGCTGCGGCAGCTCAGCCAGGCCTCGCCCTCGTCTCTGCTGCAGAGAGAAGAAGCAGCC
>VZTF01001508.1:14604-25169 GCA_013397755.1 Cnemophilus loriae
AAGGACAGGGGCAAAGAAAGGGACCGTTCCCACCTCAACGCCCGGCTCCAGTCGCTCTGGATCCGCAACGTCGCCGCCATCTTTACCGAGGTAACTGCACCCACTTCCGCCTCCTTACTTCCCGCCGACCCGCGCGCGAGCGGAACGGGAAGAAGCCCGGCGATCAGCGAGCGCCGCCGCGGCCACGCCACGTCCCGGAAGTGCCGTGCGGGCTCCCGCCTTAAAGGCGCCGCGCTGCGCTGGTACGGGGGCTTTCTATTGGGGGGGGCACCCATGGGTGGGATGGGGATGGGATCGGGATCGTGGAGGGTGCTGGACATCCATGGGGGAATGGAGACCCTTGGGAGGTGAAGGCTGGGGGGTGAGGAGGGTGCGGGGCACCCATGGCAGGGGTAAGGGGCATGGGGAGGGTGCAGAGGGCTCAGGGTGCCCCCAAAGGACACCGCCGCCTCCCTCGCCCCCAGCTCTCCATGGCGAAGCCCGGGCACGCCTGGAGCCGCGCGGCGGCGGAGCAGGGCGAGGCCGAGGGCGAGGAGGGCGAGGATCCCCTGGATGCCATGATCGCCCGGACCGGCTGCCTGGAGCAGCACCGGCAGCTGCAGGAGTGCATGGCGGAGCGGCAGGACTGGCGGCACTGCCAGGCACAGCTCCGGGCCTTCGGCGCTTGCATGGCCCGGCGGCAGCAGCGGGAGCGCGGGGCGAGCCCGCCCCAGCCCACGGACTGACACCGCCCGGACAGCCTCCTTTTTGGTGCTGGGAGATCCACGTGGAATCGTTGGGAAATTAAATCTGGAATTTGTCATCCCTCGGCTTCATCTGTGCCAGCGGGATAACTGGAAGTTGGAGGGGGTGGCTGGTTTGGAGGATGCAGCGTCAGGCTGTGCCACCGTTCAGGTTCAGGTTGGACGTCAGGAGGAATTTCTTCATGGCAAGGGTTGTTACACATTGCAAGGGGCTGCCCAGGAAGGTTTGGAGTCCCCATCCCTGGAGGTGCCCAAGAACGACTGGATGTGGCACTCGGTGCTCTGGGCTGGGGACGAGGTGGGGATCGGGCACAGCTTGGACTCAATGATTCCAGAGGTCTTTTCCAACCAAAATGATCCTGTGGTTGTGGGTTTCCAGCCCAAAATGTCCCAGTCCAGGAGCATTCACAGCACTCAGGCTGGGCCTTTGCTCCAGAACAGCCCTCTTACGGATTTTTACTCTGTGTCCTCTGTGCCATCCTAACGCTTTTCCCAGCAGTCATAACCTCATGTCCCACAGGATGGGGTTTTTGGGGAAGAGATTTAGCTCCTGGGAAGCCACAGAAAAATTAGGAATGGGAGAAAAAGGGATTCTCATCTGACCACCACTTGCTGGCAAATAAACCAAGACAAAGAAAATAAAACTGCTCTCTGGGGGCTGGAAAGGGAAGAGCATGCGTGGCTTCTGCCAGAAGGAAGGTTCCAGGCTATTTCCCGGAGGTGTGGGTTCTGGGAATGCCAAGGGGCTGGGTTCCAGCACTGCTGCCCAAAAATTACAGTGGGCATGGAAGCACAAGCAACACCTGGACAGCCCCAGTTTAGGGGAGAGTGTAAATGAATGTGAGTTATTTTCCCTATTTTTCACAAGCTGGTCCTTAGAAAGGGGGAGAAAAAGCCTCCAAACAAACCAGTTTCTGGAACAGTTTCTCTTGGCATCCATCAAACTTGGTTATAACAATTCCTGGGATTGTTGCAGCACAGCATTACTCACTTGCAGAGACTTCTGCAGAAATTCCCACCTACCAAAAGCAAAATAGGCAGGAATTAAAAAAAAAAACTGAAGGAAAGCAAACCCACATTCCATCGTGGCACCTTTGCTCCCAGTACAAACCAGAAAGATACAAACACATCCTTTATTTTTATTGAGACAAGCTGGTTGCCAACAGTGGGAATTCTTTCCAGTTCACCGAGTTATCAGTACAGTGCTCATGGAAGCACACTCTGGAGGCCGGAACAGCCCATGGATGGCACATTGTTCCTCACCTCAGGACATCTGTGCCAGCAGCTCTTCCAGCTCTGGTCGAGACTTCAGTCGGCTCTTGAAATCAGCTTCCGTGTGCTGTGGAGGGAGGGAAAACCACCACAAATGAGGATCACACAAACCCTCTCCCAAAGAGAATCGATCCAGAGTGGAAAAACTAAAGGCTTAAATGCCCACTGCACCCAGGGAGTGGAAAGCCCCAATGGGAAGTCGCTCAGTGCTGGAAAACCATCGGGCTTCCAATAGAAAACAAGCTGAATGCTCCTCCTGGAGCAAATTCCATCAAAACAGGGCACAACGTTTGGGATTCCAGTCCCAGCTTTGTTATCCACTGCTCTGTGATGTTCCTGGTGATTGCCAGGTAAGAGGTGGAAAAGCACTGCTGAAGTGAAACGTTCCCTTACAGCTCACAGGGAATCTGTGGCAGCAAAGGAAAAGGACCTGCAACCTGCCCTTCCCTACGGATCCATGGGAGGGGCTGGGAAGGCACTTCCTGTGGCACTAATTAGAGAAGGCTAAATGGGAAATAAAACTCTTATTGAGAATTAGAAGCAATGGATTTTCATGGATCAGGGAAGGCCTGGCTCATGGAGATCCTGGGTATCCCCAAGTCTAGGGCAGACAGTCGGCTCAGGACCAGGTCTGTGCTCTCAAAGCAAATTCATGGCGTGGATCAGCTCTGTTTCCTAAAGGGAAAGGCACTGGGAAATGTAACCATACCTGTTTCACTAACAGATGGAGCCCCTCAGGCTGGTTACTCTGAATGACTTCCAGCAGTATGGGAGCAAACGTTGAACTCAAACCACGGATCTGAAAGGAGAAATGACAGAGCTGCAGGAAAACAATCCCAGCATAATCTGGGTTGGAAGGGACCTTAAACCCCATCCAGTCCCACCCCTGCCATGGGCACGGACCCCTTCCACTATCCCAGGGTGCTCCAAGCCCCGTCCAACCTGGCCTTGGACACTTCCAGGGATCCAGGGGCAGCCACAGCTTCTCTGGGCACCCTGTGCCAGGGCCTCCCCACCTTCACAGGGAACAATTCCTTCCCAATAACCCATCTATCCCTGCGACTTTCTCCAATCACCCATCCCTAAACATGACTTTTCTACCCCCCATATCAATTATTCTGCAGAAAATACATAATAAATCTTCTGCCTGAAACACAGAGCCAGGAAACCCTCCTGGGCTTCTACTTTAGGAGCAACACTCAGCAGAAAACGTAATTAGATTTTTTGCTTCCATTTATGCCCAAATGATGCCTTTCATCTGTTAAACGTTTGAGGGGTTTGGGGAGCCTGTGATGGGAAGTGTTGCAGCACTGTCAGCAAATCCCAGCTCCTACCTGGACAATCCTCTGGTGGCTGGTAAGAACTGCATCCAGCTGCATTTTGGATCCCCTCTCTTCCAGGAACAGCACCTCGCTGGTTTTGGTGGGCATGGCGTAGCTGCAGGAGCCAGAGGGCAGTGCTTAGGACAGGCAGGACATTTGCCCTACCTTACAGGGATGAATCAACCTCCACAGCAGAGAATGGGAAAGGAGATTAACTTTTCATGGGAAATTAATTATGCAAAGGACGTATCTTGCAAATCAGGCGCTGGGAGAGGCCGGGTGTTTTGCTGGAAGGAGATAAGGGGGAAGCTCTGCAGCACTGCTGCCAGCAAAAACCTGGATTAGCTCCAAACACCAGCCTGAGAACTTTTAACTTCTTCATAGTTCAAGGAAAGCAACAGTTCTGACTTACTTTGTCTTTTGGGACAGAGCTAAAAACTGCTGCTGCAATGCACCACTCAAAATACATTGTTTACACCTCAGATTTAATGAGAATGGGACTGGGAGTGCATCACCCTCTGCTCAATACTCAGAGACCTCAGCCTCCTCATCCCCATTCCCACAGCTACATCCAAGCTCCATCCTACTGCCCACCTTTTCCCCTCAATTTCCAGTCTGAAGGGGAGATCTTTCCTTTCTCTACACACTGAGCCACGTCCAGCCTCAGAGGGTACAAGTGAAAAACACACATTTTAGAGAGTCACTGCTGTTTTTATTCCCTGATGGCAGCTCAGCGTTTTTCCCAGTGCCTGCAGCTCCCTGGGAGCACTTCAGGCACCAAGGTGCTGCCTGACGTTCCTCAGGCATTCAAACCAGTGGAGTGGCTGTTGGGATACGCCTGTTTTGGAGAACTAGGGTGCTCCTGAAGCATCCTCTCCTCCTAAACTGAAGTACCAGGAAGCTCGCCCAGCACCTTCAGGGCTTTCCCAAGCTCATTCCAGTCTGGATAACTAGGGTGACGTGCAGAGCCTGGATCACAGCCCATGAAGGAAAACCAGCAGCAAACTTCAGCAATTCCCAGGCTCTGCACCCACAGGCTAAAAGCCTTTTCCTCAGAGGAAGGAGATGTAACAGCTGTTTTTCCCTTGGAATCTGCTCAAGTCAGTGCCTGAAAAACTCCATTTCAGCCTTCCTGATGTGAATAAAGCATCCAAAATTGTACAGATGCACAAAAAGATAACACAGGGCAGGCGAGAGATTTGGATTTACATCCAAATGGGAATCTCTCGGGGAGACTGGAGTGTGCCCTGATCTGCAGGGGGTCAGCAGCCAGAGGGACAGATTTCCTCATACCTCTCATTGACCTGGATCGAGAGCCGGTTGCACAGTCTGTGGACATACTGAGCAAAACGCTCCACCAGGCACAGATCATAGGAAGTCATCTGAATGTTGACATCTCCATACTGGTACTCAGTGCCAGCACTGATCTCTTTCATCTGCACTTTTTCCTTTCTCTTCTTTGGAACCTGTTTTCCAAAAGAAAATACAGTAAAATAAAATAGAAAGTATCTGGTTTGAACAATGCTGGGAATAAAAGTTCAGCTCTTGGATGGCGTCACACAGAAAACACACTCACGCTGTGATCAATTGCTTCCAGAGGAAAAAAGAAAGGAGTAAAACCAGCAGAAATAAACCTGCTGTTTATTTCGGTTCCTGCCTAAAAGGCAGCTGACTTGTTGTTGTTTCCTCCTTCCACACAAATGGATGTCTTTCCAAGTCTCAGGGAGTGTGAAAAGGTTACATGCTCACAATATTCTGGGATAGTTTAGGTGTTAAATTCAGCGTCAGGAAGAGGTTCCTCCCTTCCAAAGCTGCTCATTAACTTCCACAGGAATGTACTGGACAAAATGAAGCATTTCTGCAGTGTGGTGAGTGGTACTTCATGGAATCATGGAATGGTTTGGATTGGAAGGGACCTTAAATCTCATCCCATTTCGACCCCCTGCCATGGGCAGGGACACCTTCCACTATCCCAGGTTTCTCCAAACCCCATCCAGCCTGGCCTTCTGGGATGGGGCATCCATATGCTTCAGGATTACCCTGGGAAAGCAAGCACAGAGGGAACTCTTTCTGCCTACCTCCTTTGGGAGCAGGTATTTAAACTTCCCAATTCCATGTGTAGGTCGGGACCTGTAGGATCTGTGGCAACCCAGGAGTGCATCACCTGAAAATGAAAGCAAAGCAAACGTGTTTCCAGCTGCAAACAAACAGCCACAGGTGCTCTGAGAGCCCCAAACCCACACTGATGTCACATAACACCATGGCTGGTGCCACTTGCTTAGCCAAGAACAGGGCAGAAAATAAGAAAATGTTAGGAAAAACCATATGGAAGTGGAGGAGCACCTGCTCAGGTTATTTAACCAGTCCAAAATTGGCTAAAAACCCCCAAAATGAAACACAAATGCTCCAATGTTTATTATTTATTTGAGGGAAGTGAATTTTTGCCTCAAAACTGGATTGACAAGACCTTACCTGCAGCACACAGACCGTTTTCTCTGGGTGTTGCTGCTCTGTAGGAAACAAGATAATAATTAACAACTCTGATTTCCCTCACCTACAGAAAAATACGCGGCCAATGTCCTTTTGCAAAGACACAGCCTGATCCCATCAGCACAAACACTTCCCTTTCTTCCCATCCACAGCCCTTTCAGCTCCCAGCTCAAAGTCTTACCTCCACCATTAGACGATTTGGCAAAACAAAAAAAAAACCAATTTTTTTGCTATCTATGTTTTCTCACCTGCTGAGGGCAAACACCTGCCTGAGCAACGCTCCCTTCTCCGAGCACAGCACCTGCAATGGTTAAAATACAACAGGGTGGCAGATCGTCTAGGAATTTTCACCAACACCTCCAGGTTACTACACCTCTAGGATAGGACCCAGGGAACGGCTGGAGCTGTGTCGGGGAACTTTAAGTTAGATATCAGGAAAGGTTCTTCCCCCAGAGGGTGCTGGGCACTGCCCAGGCTCCCCAGGGAATGGGCACAGCCCCGAGGCTGCCAGAGCTCCAGGAGCATTTGGACACCGCTCTCAGGGACATGGCTGGATAGTCTATGAACAACCCTTGCGCTTGTCCCACCTCCACACGGATGGAGGGAAACAGCTCATCCATCTGGCAAAGAGCTTTGCTGTCGCCAAACCCGGCCTGGGGAGAAATACCGATGTCCCAAATGTCCCAGTGTAGAGGGACAGGGATCTGCCAGGGACCAGGGAGACGAGGGCTGTAATAGAGTTGGGGTGATCCCTAGGTGTGTGAGGATGGGGAGCAGGGGTGTGTGGGTGTCTCTGCCCCTGGTCCAGGAGCACCAAGACAGATCCAGGCACGATCTCAAGGTCTGGATCCCCTCAGGATCACCCCCACGCTTCCTTCCGAAACCAATCCAGGGTCCGATCAGGGCCTCCAGCAGCAGGGCTGAGGCTGCCTCAGTTGTCCCAAGGAACAAGGCTATTCCTCCGTTCCTGTTCCTCCCCTTCCCTCTGTCCCTCCGTCCTTCCCCGTTCCCACTCCCCTTCCCGGTGGCCATCCCCGGTACCTTCGGCACCGCCGCCATCATCCGGCGCCGCGGTCCGTCGCTCAAACCGTTCCCCCACCGTGCCTCGGTACGCCCCCTCTCGGCTCCCCCTGTCCCGCGGCTCCCTCCCCGCGTTCCGCCCACCGATGCCTCCCGGGAGCTATAATTTTCGGACAGGCCCCCGCTCCGCCCACCCAGAACTCCCGTAGGCAACAACTTCTGGACAACCCGCGGTAGTGGCGGGGCCCTGGTGTCCTGAAGGGTGCGGGCGGTAATGGCGGACCCCTCGTTCCTGCCTCCCCACACGCAGCGGGCAGCGCCGCCAAGCGGCAGCAGCTGCACAGCGCACCCTGCCTTGCGCCCATCACCGCGCATGCCGCCGGTCACGGCCCGCCCCCCGCTCGCCCTCGCCCATTGATTGGTCCCGATCCACGTCCATCACGGCGCGGCGGCCATGTTGAGTGCGGCACGGCCACGTGGCGGTGCAGAACTCGGTGTCCGGCTCCGCCCCAGCGCGGTGCGGCGGCCACCTTGAGTGTGGCGTCGCGGCGGCCATTTACTTAGGCCTTTGGTATGGCTTTTAAAAAAAAAAAAAAATTATTTAGAATCACTGTGTCCTAAGCGTAGGAAGGTTGGGCTGGCAGGGACCTCCTCGCTGATTTCCCAGTGGGAGAGGAGGTTGGCAGAGGTCTGCCTAGGAAGAGATGGGCCTGTGGTCCTGTGCCCCCCCGGCCTGACAGTCTGGAGTTGGCTCAGGCAAACCCATTCCGTGTCAAACTGCCACTTCCACACAAACCTTAGTCTCCCACAGGCTCTTTTCCCTCCTCCTGGCTCCCTTCTCTCCAGTCTGGCTCCAGTTTCCCCCTTTTTCCATGGTAGGTGCTCACTCCGGAGCCCACTCCCCTGAGCCCCCATTTTGGAGTTGTTCCCTGCCTGGGAGCTGGATTTTGGATCAGGATTTCCCGCTCTGCTGACTGATGACTGCTCCAATTGCCCTTGCTGGAGCTGTCAGAGCTCCTGATGGACTTTCTCCCTCCAGTTCATCCACGTGGCAAGTTCATTTCCTGCTCTGTGATCCAGCCCTGTCCTGCATTTCTGAGTGCCTGCAGCTCCGGACACACATCCGACACCCTTGATGTCCATCCCCTCTGCGCTGGTGCACGGAGGGGACAGAAAGAATGTGAAAGGACAACGTTTGTTGCCCGGCACACAGAGAGAGCAGAGGGGATCCACAGCACCTTTGCTCTCTGCTGCACAATGCAAGGATATGTGTTCCCAGCTCCAAGCTGTGTTTTCCAGGTGCTCCCGGGACGTGTCAGAACTGCCCACGTGGATGTTGTCCTGCCCTTTGATCCCACCTGGTGAGCCCCAGGCAGGGCCAGCCTGGGAATGACACTTGACTAATGAGCACTGCAGGAGTCTGAGCTAGGTTCAGGCCGGCACTCCCACTCCAGAAAACCTGGGCTTCTCCTCCCAGGATCTTTGAAGCCCTAGATAAAATTGAGGAGGGGCTGCTGTGACTGGAGGGGACTGGCTGCTCCTCTGTTTGTAGGAGAAGCTGTGATGAGCACCACGATTAAGAGCAAGTCGAGGATGACTCCTAATTCCCTGCCCTCCAATGCTGTGTGCCCATGGAGTGGGACTGCGCCCCTCAATTCCCTCTGCCCCTCCTGAGGACTCACCTTTCTTCCACCCACAAAGCGTGGCTGAGGAGGGAGCGTTGCCCCAGGCTGAGTTTGGGGTACGGCAGTAACAGATTGCAGGGATCCCCCTCCCGACGACTTGTTGTCCTCTGTGTCTCCACGAGAAACGAGTCCATCCCTCCACTGAGGAATGTCTCTGACATCTATCATGGATGGATACATTTTAAGGCCAAAAGGGACTGTTAAATCGCGGAATTCATTCTCCTGCACGTCACAGTCAACAGGTTTCCAGTGACTTATGGCTTTATGGAAGCAGATCACTCCTCTCTCTGTGAAAGCATCTTTCTCACAAAGGCTCCTGCTCCTGATTTTTCCTGGATACAAAGGTAGTGCTGCTCTTGGCAGCTTGTTCTGGTGGCTGAGCACCCTCTCTATTAGGACACGGTCCTTATTTCCAACTGGAATGTGCCTTTCCTTGCCTTTTGCATCGTTTCACAGCCAGGGAGCCGAATCCCTATCGCAGGAGCACAACTTCCAGACCTTTTTGTGACATTTAAATGGAGAAGCTGAGGTGACTCGATGACTTCCTTTTTCTGTACCACACTAAAAAAACTCCAGGAAGCTTTTCCTCCTTTTAAGGCTTCCCAGGCCTTGCCTCCACTTCTTTTCAGACTCATCCAGTGACGAAAACAATCAAGAAGTGTTCAAGTAGACCTTAGAAGAAAACCTCTGTTTCGCATGTCTCCTCCTCTGCCTTCAGCTGTTGTATTCCCTGGGACTCGCAGCAAAGATCCTGGAATGCACCCTGACACATAAACAAGGACAACATCTGTATTTAATATTTGAAATCATGTCAGGCCAGTCTCTGACAGTCTGGATTCCCTTTCTCCGTGGTGCAGGAGAGCAGCCACACAACTGGTGTGGAAGCACTCCCAGATGCTGGGTGTGGAGCTGGATGGGAGGTTCTGCTTGTATCTATTAAAACTTATTTAAATTTAATCACCTAATTAAAGACACATTTTCCTCTTTTAGTTAACTGGCACTTCAAGGCCTGGGTGAAAAAAACCCAGCCCTTGGCAAAGCAGTTAATCACATTGAGGGAGTATAAATGAAACTATCAAAACCAGAAAGGCTTTCAAAACTAAGCATGCAGCAGATGCCATTTTTCCGACTATCAGAGCAGAGATGCTCTGGAACAATCTCCCAGCCAAGGTTTAAACAGGAGGGGCCAGGATGCAGCTGGGAACCCCCTAAACCACTGAACTTTGAGGGCAGAGTGGGGGAAAACGGGCAAAAAACAGTGAAAGGGAAAGCTGGCGGAGGGCCCTTAGCCACTATCAAAGGATGACAGTGGGGATCACCGACCTCCCTGGGAAACATCACCCTGCTGTGAGGGATCTGCTCCCCAGAGATGCTCCTCTGAAAGGAATATCTGTATCAGTTTAGGATTAAGCCTTTGGTTTTAAGGACTTTGCTGGTTCCTCCCCCACGCCCGTGTGGGCTGGGTACACCTTGCAGCCCTTACCCTGATGCGGAGCATGTGAGCGTGGGGAGGCCCTGGCACACGGTGCCCAGAGAAGCTGTGGCCGCCCCTGGATCTCTGGAACCGTCCAAGGCCAAGCCGGACGGGCCTCGGAGCACCCTGTTCTGGTGGAAGCTGTCCCCGCCCATGGCAGGGGGCGGGACTGGAGGAGCTTTAAGGTCCCTCCCAACCCGACCCATTCCCGGCCCGTAGGAGAGGGAAGCGCTCACGGCGCGTGCGCGGGGCGGGCGGAGCGCCGGCTCCGGGAGCGCGGGGGGGGGCGAAGCGGCGGCACCGACACCGGCACCGCACCGGGGCTCGCAGCCTTCGCCGGGGAGCAGGAGGACGAGGAGAAGCAGGAGCGGGCGGAGGCGGAAAGGAGCGGGAGTGGTCGTGGGTGCCGCCGCGGGGAGCGGAGCGAGCGCGGGGCGGCGGCGGCGGCTCCTCCATCATGTCGTCGGGCGGGGACTTCGGGAACCCGCTGCGGAAATTCAAGCTGGTGTTCCTGGGCGAGCAGAGCGGTGAGTCACCGCCCGGCTCGGGCCGGCAGCGG